>CAIGQS010000004.1:0-210000 GCA_903798195.1 Danio kyathit
AAAAAAAGTTCTGGAGTAACAGATGAACATTTACACATTACATTAGCCTCACAGACATGAGACATACCTGTACAGCATCTGCATAAAGGCTGGAATGTGCACCTTTCCCTTTGTTCAACTCAATTCAATTCACCTTTATTTGTATAGCGCTTGTACAATGTAGATTGTGTCAAAGCAGCTTCACATAGAAGATTATAGTAAATTGAAACGGTGTCAGTTCAGTTTTCAGAGATTAAGTTCAGTTCAGTTTAGCTCAGCTCAGTGTGGTTTAATAATCACTACTGAGAGTCCAAACACTGAAGAGCAAATCCATCGATGCACAGCTCAACAGATCCCGAACTATGCAAGCCAGTGGCGACAGCAGCGAGGAATAAAACTTCACCAATTGGCGAAAGTGAAGATTTAAAAAACCTTGAGAGAAACCAGGCTCAGTTGGGCACAACCATTTCTCCTATGGCCAAACGTCTAGTGCAGAGCTGAAGTCTAGGTGCCGGAGGCTGGAGAACGCTGGACCTCAGCGAAGACTCGTCTGTCCTTGGAGGCCTGGGGATGAGTACCCCCAGGTGGAAATAGAGAATAATTAGCGTTATTATTAGCGTATTAGCTTTGCTAAAAAGATAGGTTTTTCATCTAGTTTTGAATTGTGAGTGTGTCTAAGCCTCAGACATTATCAGGAAGGCCAGAGCTTAGGGGCCATAAATGAGAAGGCTCGACCTCCTTTACTCGACTTTGCTATTCTAGGTACTACCAAAAGCCCTGAGTTGAGATCTTAAAGAGCGGGTTGGATTGTAGCGAGACAGGAGGTTGGTTAGATAAACAGGAGCTAGATTATTTAAAGCTTTATAGGTAAGGAGTAATATTTTAAATTCAATACAAAACTTAACAGGCAGCCAGTGTAAGGAGGATAAAATTGGGGTGATATGATCATATTTTCTAGACCTGGTAAGAACTCTGGCAGCTGCATTTTGCACTAGCTGAAGTTTGTTAATAGAGGATGCTGGGCAGCCAGCAAACAGAGCATTACAGTAATCCAGCCTAGAAGTCATGAAAGCATGAACTAGCTTTTCTGCATCTGATGTGGATAGCATACTTCGTAACTTAGCAATATTTCTCAGATGAAAGAAGGCAGTTTTTCTGACATGGGATATATGATTTTCAAAAATTAAATTGCGGTCTAATATGACACCCAGATCTTTTATAGTAGAGCTAACGCTAACTTTGTATCCCTCTAGTTGCAGGTCGAGTTGTGAGAACTGCTGTGTACAGGATTTAGGCCCGATAAGTAATAATTCTGTTTTGTCTGAGTTTAAGAGAAGAAAATTGTTGGTCATCCAGTCTTTACATCTTTAATACACTCAGTTAACTTAGACAATTCAGGCATCTCATCAGGTTTAGTTGAAATGTATAATTGAATATCATCCGCATCAGGGCCGTGCAGAGGCTTTCCAAAGGGCATGTGCATAGTAGAAGATCAAGGGGGAGACCGCGAACTGAAATGCCGGGGGTGGGTCGGTCGGTGTTGAGGGAGATCGCGAACTGAAGAGCGGAGTAGGGGGTGGGGGTGGGTGAGTGGTTTGGGAGATTGCGAACTGAAGAGCGGGGGGGGGGGGGGGGGGGGGGGGGGGATCGCGAACTAAAGAGCGGTGGGGGGTGGGAGGGGCACTTACATTCATTTTGGAAGGGCACTTTATATCCCGGACTCAAAAGGGCATGTACACTGCACAGGTTGAGCCCTATGTGTGCACGTGCCTGATCTGCATAGCATTGAAAGCTGATCCCATGTCTTCTAATAATGTCTCCCAGGGGTAGCATGTATATTGTAAACAGCAAAGGACATAAAATAGATCCTTGAGGCACCCCGTACTTTACATTGTGATCGATGGTCTCAAATGCAGCGCTAAGATAGAGTAAAACTAATAGCGAGATGCACCCTTGGTCAGCAGCTAAGAGTAAATTGTTGGTTATTTTTACTAATGCGGTTTCTGTACTGTGACGAGGCCTGAAACCTGACTGAAACACTTCAAAAATATTGTCCGTCTGCAGAAAAGGAGCATAATTGGGTAGAAACAAATTTTTCTAGTATTTTAGACATAAATGGAAGATTAGAAATAGGCCTATAATTAGCTAAGTTGCTGGGGTCCAGTTGTGGTTTCTTTATAATAAGTTTAATAACAGCTAACTTGTAAGGATTTGGAACATGGCCTAAAGATAAAGAAGAGTTGATAACGTTAAGGAGAGGTTCTCCTATAACAGTTAGCAATTCTTTCAGTAATTTTGTTGGAATTGGGTCTAACATACATGTAGCTGGTTTAGAACTAATTCTAACTTTATCTAGCTCTTCCTGTTCTATGATTTTGAAGCATTGTAGGTTATTTTGATTCAGTGGAATGTTTACTGGATCTGGAGTATAAGGTGGTGCTCAGCCGTGGCAGATTTAAGAGGCCTCCTATAGCTGGACATACTGTCTTTGTACGCAATTCTAAAAACCTCTAAATTAGTGTCTTCTATTTACATTCCAGAGCACGGGTTGCTGTTTTGAGAGCGCGAGTATGATTATTGTACCATGGTGTAGTTTTATTCTCTCTAGCCTTTTTTTAATTTGATGGGTGCCACAGTATTAAGTGTGCTAGTAAAGATGGCATCCATACTACTGGTTACTACATCAAGGTCATTTGCGTTTGCGGGTGCATAAATAGAGAAAGATCAGGTAAGTCATTTGCGAATTCATCTTTGGTGGATGGAATGATAGTTCTACCAGGACGGTATATCGTGCAGATCTGCTAATTTCAGGTAAACGCAGCTTATATAGTAAGAGGTAGTGGTCTGTAATATCATCATTTTGCAGTATAATGTCTACATCAAAGACCTCAATTCCATAAGACAGAATTAGATCTAATGTATGCTTTAAGCGATGGGTTGGGCCAACAACGTTTTGTTTTATCCCAAGAGAATGTAGCAGATCCAAAAACGCGAGCCTTAATGTATCATTAGCATCATCTACGTGGATGTTAAAGTCTCCTACAATTAGTATTTTATCAGTTTTAACTAGGAAGTCAGAAATAAAATTAGGAAACTCTTTAAAAAAATTGGCATAGGGTCCTGGGGATCTATATATGGTGATTATAGCGAGAGATAACATAGGTTTTTGCATAATATGCGGAAGCATAACATTACGTTCTAATACTTCAAAGGAGTTAAACATAAGTTCGTTTCTCTGATTAACATTAAAAATATCACTAAAGATTGATGCAACTCCACCACCATATATTTTGACATATTCTGGGAAAATGCTTTGAAATAAAAAAAAATTAAAAAAAAATTCTATACACTCTGGGCAAATTTGCTCCCTTTTCGTTATATTAATGGCTGTTTTTTCTCCATTGGCCTCTATTATAACAACATTTTCTTGATTGCAAAGCCATGACAGCATATAATCATGCATTTATGATTGTTGGTGTTTTCTGTGACGACAGTCAACATTGTATAATTGGTCTCCACCCATTGGACTGCAAAAAGGAAATGGGTGAGAATATAAAGGAAGAAAAGGAGAGTTGAAGAGGGCAGCATTATGTGGTGTGCGGAAGAAAGAGAAGTTGACTGAACTGTTGCAGTGCGCGGAAACGAGTACAGAAACCGGGTCTAGATGAGCAGTGTAAACTTAACGACTGGCTGTGAGAAACAAAAAGCGAAAGTACGTATCGAAGCAATGGAGAAAAGACCACTGTCTTGTTACTGAAGTGCTTGTGATGTCTGTGAACGAGTGTGTCACCAAAGACTTCAGTGGAGTGTGTCCTGAACAAAATCAACTTACCGATTTATCTCGCTGGCATGGAGTCAGCTTCCAAAAGCCTTTATCCTGCAGTCGACAGTGTCGAGTTTCCTGTTAGGCACCCGTGGCTGCTACTCACCAGCTGAGTTTGTCGACGCCCTCAACCTTCACATCCACACCTCCACAACTGGTGGTGAGAGCTAGCCGTGGTATATTTTCTTTAAAAGGTATTTTGACAGATATTCTGACTGGCTCCCAAGATTAATAATTTAAAAACAAGTGACAAACATATTTTTTTAATGTTTGTTTATTTTTTACTTTTTTTGGGATCACAGTTCCCACACCACTGTAACATTTCCCTGTTGGGAAGAGATTTGTGATTTAACTATTGATCATCAGTTACAGTGCAAAAAAAGCTGAGTTTCTGCCTTATATGGAGTATAGTGTGTGTGAAATTGAGAGAGAGAGAGAGACAGAGAGAGAGAGACGGAGAGAAATAATGTAAGACAGACCTTTGCACACTTACCCTTAAAAAATAATCACCTCAGCTCTCAGAACACAGTAAACATAGTAAGTTGATGGCGTGGGTTTTCTGATGGATGTCCACTCCAGGATGGAGGAACATGTGTAAATTGTCCTGTCTTTATGATTATTAATAAAGTTGAATGTTTAAGGGCCTAGATCAGGGGTCGTGAACCTTTTTTCAGCAATGAGTCATTTCTGTGGATTTTTAGCAAATGCATTTTTTTAAAGAGCCACGTGACACATTTTTTTTAAATAAAAATATTAAAGCCACTTTTCCACTATCGTGCCAAACCGTTCTAAACTGTTAGACAATCATGCTGAACTGTGCTGATAGATTCTGCGTGTTGACGTTGCGGCTCTGTTGATGAGCTACCACAGCTCGCTCAGCGGAAGCACGCTAGCCCATTACACTCAAGGCCGGCGCCTCCATTGAGGTGACCTAGGCGGCCGCCTTGGGTAGCAGAATAGTAAGTGAACCCCTCGGTCCTTACTTTCATCCTCGACACCCACCCGCTCCCTCCCGGTCCTCACTTTCATCCGCAAACCGGTAAGTTTCAATTTCACTTTTGGGTTGAGGGCGGCGAAGTGATTGCGGTTCGCCTAGAGCGCCAGTTCAGCTTGCTCCGGCCCTGATTACACTATATAAATTACACAAAATAATTAAATAGGCTAAAAGTTTTATTCGTGGCTAGAGCTTAATTAATTAGACTGACATATAGGCAATGAGACCTTTACTTCGCCTGACTGAGCGTGAGTTTATTGCATGCTGCGCTGTATTCGGTAGCACAGATTGCTCTGATCTGGGTGAGAACTTGACCAGCGACAAGCATGAAAGCCACAGCTGAAAGCCTTTTTTTCCTGCTGCGCATAGAATCAACAACAACATATGTCCATGGAACACAAACTTGCAGACTCTTTAAAAAAACCAGGAAATAATTGCACCTAATTCAAAGCCCAGATGACTGGTTTTGTATTTTTTTACCTGCGCACCACCTGAAGGATGGTTATGGCAGGTTGTGAATGTCAGGTGTCACCGCAGAAAGTCAAATCTTTCTTTAATTTGGACTTTTGCTTGAAAGCTTTACGGATTGGCACAGTAGCTGTCCAAAGTACTGTAGATATGAATCTAATCATAACCCATGTATGCACCAATAAACAAGTAAAATGAATGAATAAATAAAATAAATATGGATGCTTAAATGTCGGTATTGTTTTTACTCCAAAAATAATAAATACGTTTTGACAAATGTGACAAAGTTCACGGTGATCTTTAATATATACTGGGTGGTGTAGCTACGCACAAATATTTTCCAAAACGTCAAGCAGGAATTTGTCTATAGCTCGTTAGTTAATTATCAAGACAAAAAATAATTAAAATAACAAAAATAAAACTATAAAATTACAAAGATAAAAAGAGCAGCATTTTGCTAAATATAATCCTTTATATCCTGAAATGCTATGTGTTGTTTCATTAATTTTTTTATTTAACTTGATGCATTCGTTATTTAATGTTTAAATACTGAAATCGTTTAAATGGTTATATTTTACCAGCAAAATGTAGTATATTTTATATCATTACCAACTATTGATATAAAACCACTGTGTTAATCAATTGATTGTTATGAAATAATTTAAGTGCTATATTTTTTATTAGTGAAAGTGCCCGCTCACTTAGACAAGGCCTGTCCAACTATATATTTCTGCCATGCCACTAATACAGATAAACTATTGTTGCATTATCATTGTTTATTTTTCTGTTATGTACAGAGATTTTAAATATATTTATTTCCCCTCCAATCATTATCAATCTTCACGTTACATTTTGGTCATTTTCCCTCCAAATACAATTTGCCCAAAGCTGCACAACACATGACCTCTACATAAATACCGGTGCTGTGACTTCTACTGTATTGTAGCTATATTTAGCATCCCTATAATAGAGAGTGCCATAACGGTGTTTAGTCACACGGTTGCTTTTTCTTTTACAAGTGAGCATGAAAAAAACTAGTTTTGGCTTTTATTTAAATTTAAATGAACAAGGGAAGCTGTTTACATTGCGTTACCAAGGCCATTACTGATGGGGTTCGTATAACATTCCAAAGAGCTCTGTTGCAGCATGACAGTGGAAAATGAAACCGTATCTGTACTGTCTGGTCCGGTTTGTCACGGAAAGGAATAGTTTAGCAAAAAGAAATTAACAGCTCACTTGTGAGAGTACGGTGCTCTGTGAAGGAATGTAATAGGCTACACCTTGTTGACCAACTTATGTATGGCATGGCCATCAAAAATACATGTTCCTTAACCAATTGGTTTTACAAGTTACTTATACAGAGAATGTTACTTTCATTCATGTTGTTGTAATGTTTTAAGTTGACTATAGTTACACAGTAAAAAAAAAAAAAAAAAAAAAAAAAAAAAAAAAAATCGGAATCGGTCAAACTTTATGAAAAAAAAAAAATCTACTTTTTTTTTTTTTTTTGCCATATCGCCCAGCCCTAGTATATATGCTTGACTGCCTCTGGTATTTTGAAAATACAGATGTTATTTAGTAGGCCACTATGCTATTATTTATTTTCACTGCTCACTGCGCTAGAAACAATAATTACCAACCAATGAGAGTGATTGTAAATGTAAGAAAGCTGATTGGTCAAAATTGACTACCTTTATGTGTACACAATCCACACAGCCAGTAGTGCCAGATTGGGCGGTTTTGAATTTGATTGGATTTCTTCAGGTTGTTTTTGCATTTCGGCGTTTTTTGGGCTGAAATCAGTCAGCAACATCTGGCAACACTGCACACAGCTTTGCTTGCTGTTTTTCACTCGGACTCATTCACAACACGTTTTCTCTCTCTCTCTCTCTCTCTCTCTCTCTCTCTCTCTCTCTCTCTCTCTCTCTCTCTCTCTCTCTCTCTCTCACACACACACACACACACACACACACACACACACACACACACACACACACACAGGTATTCACTACCCACAAGTTAATGCCGGATCAATTAAATTATATACCGGACCGCAAAAACGCGAATATCTGACATTTCCTGGAGCAAGATCCAGCTCAGATTAAGCACTGCCGTGAATAGTTCATTTGCGCATTTATGAAAGGTTTCAGTTTATGCTGGAGCTCCTCACACGCCTTCTTTCGGCTTTTGCTCAGCCTTGCACTTTAATCACAAAAGCTGCATGGTGGGTTCCCGACCACTGGCCTAGATTATATGATGACGTCAGTGTCCTCCCTCTTCAGAGTAAATCTGGAATAATATGGCGTGTTTGCTTTTCTGTATGCCTACTGATTTATTTCCTCAGGATCTACTGTTTCCTGATGTTTTTGCCATTTTATGTGTTTAATCTTTTAAAAGTTAATTCTTTTGTATGTAAGCTGCCAGTTTGGAGGTAGATTGTACCAGTTTTTAACCAGTTTGATAAGACGGTTGTGAGTACACTACTCACCCTGGAGTAGGAACAGATTGTACTTTGTGCGTGTGTGTTCTGCTGCTTTGTGGATCTGTATTACAGGTCTGGGGACAGCTCTGAATAATCTAGTGTCTGTCTGACTTTTGTACGTGATGTCCAAGTAATCATTGAAATTTCTTGTTTGGAATTACGTACACACACACGAGAGCTGCACAATTAATCGTAAAAAGATCGCAATCTCTATTTGACCCCCTAGACCAGGGGTGTCCAAACTCAGTCCGGGAGGGCCGGTGTTCTGCATAGTTTAGCTCAAACACTCCTCCCTGGAAGTTTCTAGTATACCTACTAAGAGCTTGATTAGCTGGTTCAGGTGTGTTTAATTGGGGTTGAAACTAAAATATGCAGGACACCGGCCCTCCAGGGCCAAGTTTGGACATCCCTGCCCTAGACAATCTTAATCCAGCATTTATACGATTCTGCCAATCACATTTTCAAGTTCAGGAAAGAAGCAAAGTCTTCACGTTGTTTTACATGCAATGTTCAGCAACGTGGACACCTCCACATGGTGATGAAAGAGTCACATACTGTATTTCTAAGGTATAATTCACACAAAAATGTCATGTTTGTCTAAATGTAATGATGTATTCGCGGCCGCGAAAACACGTGACTTGAGCTGACCGTGAGCTGTTATCTGGTTGTACCACAGAGAGGGCGGCTGCACGCATGTGAATGATGCCTACTTTAGTGAACAGAACTTGCATAGGTTGTGAATAACAGCTAGTAGCATTGTAAATAACATTCAGTTTAAGGCACAGAGTGATTGTTTGGAAGCTGCGTGCACTTAGTGAACCGCACTTAGTAGTAAAAGTGAAACTGAAAGCACACACATCATTTAAATGATCATATCGCATTTTAGAGTAATGATTAAGACAAGCATATATGTTTTTCTTTTATAGCGAACACAAAGTGTTGTGCATGAGAATAAATGTTTAACAGTGTCAATATAACTACTGTAGCCTATATAATGTTGAATATAATGCAAGAGGGAATCTGATAATGACAAATGTCTGATTTTACCAGTAGAAAAAAACAGTCTAATAATGTTGTCAATGACAGACTGCAAGCACATGTCTCAAACATATTTCAATTTCCGAATTATGAATAGTTGTATTCTGAAATAACAATAATAATTTGCTACTCATATTAACCTTTATTTTACATCTACAGAATCGTGAGAAAATCGTGATCTTTATTTTAAGCAAAAAGATTGCAATTCTCATTTTAGCCAGAATCATGCAGCTCTAACACACACAGACACGGAAATGTTTTTAGTCTATTTGTGTTTGAACTATCAGGTTAACCACCAGGGGTCTAAAGGTGTTTGGGGGCCTTGGAGAAGTTTTGACATGCACTGACATTTGTGTTGTTTTCAGAATCTTAAAAAAATATCAATGGCTAAAGTGTGATAACACTGCAAACAGCACAAGCTGGGCTACAATAATACCCAAGCAGCGTGTTTGTATGTGTTTGTGTTTTTAAGAAAGAAACGTTTATGTCATTACCATATGAACAGCGCGCTCACTTAGGGCGGGATCACATTAGCTGTAATGAGGCAATAGAGTGGAGGAACTATGACGTCAATTTGTATGCAAAAACCCGGAAGCGAGTTAGCATTTTAGCAGTTCCGGTTACCTCGTCCGAAAGTCAATGGGTTTTTGAATGGGATTTTAGTTAAATCGCTTAAATAAGGTTCGTGGTGAACACAAACTCAAGATACTTTCACGTTTTATTCTACGACATAAAACACATCAGTTACAGCACACTCTTGATTTTTTAAATCGGTTACGCTTCTTTAAAAAGGCGGTTGCTATCAATGTGCTAAACGGGACTACAGGGGGTGTCGGAGACATTATACGTCATCGAGCTGAACTGGTCTGGAGCGCAGCCCGCTTGCATTGGGCATTGAGATTTGTCTGTGATTAAAGCATTTTCAGGAGTAGTATTTTATAGTTTGTAGTATTTTCTAATTGGGAATTCATATTGTGTGTAGATAATGCCTTCACTTGTAAAGACTGCCAAGACAGATTAATTTGCTGATCCTTTATTTTAATTAAAACGATATTATGGGGATACTGCTTACCAGTGCTGCCTGTCTCTCTCCTGCTCTCAGTAATGCAAATGTGTGAATAAATGTGTAAAAAAATACATACAAGTTAATTGTCATTTTAACGTGATCAGCTGATTTTTCATCGTTTTTTTTTTTTATCTGAACACATTTAACTCTGTCATAACTGCAATATTTACACTCCTCCTTAAAATGTATAGCATTTGTGACTGTATGGGCTGCTTTTCGCTGTACTCGGTGACAAAAAAAAAAGAATATTGAATGTCGTTCTGTGTCCATGATGGAACTTGCAGGCATATAACATTAGACTTGTCCTTCACGCCTCATCTCCTCATTTCTGTCGTCTGTTACTAAGGTAAGCGGGCTGTATGCACGCAAGCGATACACTTATTTAAACATGTTTTATGATAATATGTAGGCACATTTATACATGCAGTTTTAAAACATTTACAACAATCGTAAAGCAAAACAAAATGTATTTCCCCCGCAAAAACTATCCAAAAGGTACATAGGTCTAAGTGGTTTTGCGTATTTGTTTGTTTATAATATATAGCGTGGATTATAATATAATAAACCGAGAGTAAATCTTTGTCATGGATCACATTTCTAAGCTTAAAGAGTTGTCTGTAGCAGGGTGGTGCTGACGTCACAGGCGAGCGCCCCGAAGGCTGTAGTCCGTTTATAGCCTAATGTTAGCTTTTTAGTTCTTGCGTTTACATTTAAGATTCAAAAGTGCTAAAAGTCGTATTTTCGTGTGAGGATTATCCGGCTGGACAAAACGTGTAAGTTTAATGAACAATGTTTGAACACAGAGCTTATTATTTGCAATCTTCGAAAAGCCTATGGGAAAATCCTATAGAGATTTTATTGAGGGAACCAGTTTTATGCTAGCAGCCGATTAGCCTACAAGGTGACGTCATAGTTCCTCCACTCTATAAAGGAGAATCCCTACCAGTCCCTTTTAAACGGACTACACAACAAAAAGAGATTATTTGTTTTCAACTTGAATTGGTTATTGCCAAACTAGACATGTCAAGCTTTCTATAGATATATCTCTCAGGCCTCTTTGTTGAGTATTTGCCGAGTTTCTGATTATTTTATTGACGTGTTTTTTCTGACCGCAGTCTACAGGTTGCGTGAGTCTCTTGCAGACGATTGTAATTATGCATCGTGGGTGTGGTAGCATTAACTCTAATGAGCTCAGACTGAGAAACTAGACATAGCGTTGGTTTCATACTGAATACTTTATCAAACAATGTTTGTTTTTAACATGCACTTGCTGCATTTAAAAGTCGACACTTCAAGCTTTCTATAGATACACGTCTCATGTCTGTGTTTTGTTTTAGTAGAGTTTCAGTGCATTTTACTGACGCGTTTCTAAAAACAGTTCACGGAGAGAGAAAAGACAGATTGCCTACACTGTTTATTATCCTTATATTGCAAAAGCACACAAGTTTGTTGTCATTGTGAGTGTACACAATAAAAACTAGACACTTAACAGATTCAATTGATGTACTGATCCTATCTGCATGATCAAAACTGAAAGTGTAATTTAGGTTCTTTTTGGCATTATGAGAAGACACATCAAAACGCGTATACGTGGTCTTCGACCCCTGGGAGTTTAACACCTATATGTCTGATGCAGTTAATGACATTATGTAAGAGTCTAATTGTTGTTGTTCTAAGATTGTATGTAGAGCGGTCTACAAACTTTTTGCGAGTGTTGAAGCTGGCCTCGGCTGATGAAACTGCAAACTATCTACAGTAAACTTTCTTTTAATTGAATCTCTGATTGCTGCTCTTCTTCATCTGATAGACTGATCATTTTTGGATTAAAACTGTTGGTCCCCCTACAAAGTGTATTTATGCACACACTTCACTTCACACTTCACTGAACGCCATATAAAAGACAGAAATGTTTTTGAACAGGCCTATCTAAAGGGTTAATGCTGCCAACTGATGATCAACAGTAAAAATGACACAACTGACCTCTTCCTAACAGGGAAAACACCAACAATCTAGAATGCATGATTATTTGGTGTCATGGCTTTGCGGTTAAAAAATAAGGTTATAAAATATGTCAATGGGTGAAAAACAGCTAAGAACATGATGAAAGGGTTGTTCTTTAAACAAGTTCGCGAATCAGATTAAAATGTCTGGATTAACTAATCTGGGATCGCTGCATGTGTTGTGAAGGACAGATCTATCGATCCTCGAAATCATGATTAGCAATGCAACGATTGGCTGACGGCACAGCAGTGTAATGACATCATCTGATTAATATTCAATTATCCATGTGAGCAAAATTACATAAAATTCATAGGAAACGGTTTGTTAAATATGATACGCAATAACTTTCCACCTTTGTTGTGGGCTGCAGGCTTTACACTTATGTGTCATAAGTATTTAGCAATTTATTTAGTTTTACAGTTAGAGCGGATTTTCATTACTATAGTAGCCATAGTAGTATTATAGTAGCCGGTTTCTTAATCGGTGTAAAGAATAACTGGACGTGCACAAAAACATTTTGATATTGTTAAAGGTGTCTGCAACTTTTGTGAAGCATCATATCACCGTCATATGAGCTGTCAAATAATGTTTATGACTGCATATGTATTATTTTTTTTTTGTTGCATATTGTGCATGTCTATTACACAGAATCAGGAATTGATTGACCAACACATGCATCGCTCTCATGCCACGTTTTCAAGGATAAATTTGCGTCTGAGTGCTGCTTTGAAAAGAATAAAATTATTAAAAAGCACATTAGAGAATACACACATAAAATAAAACATTCACAAAGGTGTATTTTATGGAAAAACACCAATTGACGGGTGCTGCTTTCAGTTTTAAAAGAATCAAGCAAATTAAAAAAAAAAAAAAAAAAAACTTATTTGCAGAAGAGAAATGACTTTTGAGCACATCTTGCGGTCCATCTCAAAACAAATGTTTAGATAATTATTGAAGGTGCTCTTCAGTGGCGAAGTTCCTGGCAGAGTAGCAAGTGAAAAAATGTGCATGCAGAAATTGGACTGAAGGAATCAAAATTTAACTTATATAACAAGTATTGGATTCTTAGTATCTAATCCCGCCCGGTTTAATTTTTTTTTAAGTCGTGTTTTTTTATAGTTGCGGCTGTAATCATTTGGATTAAATTAGCAAATTATTGTTATAATAAAATAAATGAAGTAGCCTACCCAGTATAAAATAACAGTAGCAGACCTAACTTTATTGCTACAGCTCGGCAGAGTCAGCACGGGTATAAAAACAGGTGGTTTTATTCCTGATGAGAATATTTATTGTTGTCAGACACATAAATACACCTGAATGAATCAATCAAAACTCACAGCTAATCAGAACAGCCTGTGCATGTAGCATCTCGTCAGAGCATATGGAACTGTCAGTCTAAATCTGAGGTAAATCTTAAATGAAGAAAGACAAGACTGCCTTACTCTCTTGTGTGTGTAGTTACAACAGCAACCCAACGTTCTCCTCACAATTTCCAACAAGCTTACTTTAATACGAAATTAAAGCCGGTAACAAACATGAAGTACAATTGTGGTGCAGCGATGAGACGAATGAGTTGACTGACTGACAAGAGGCATGGCTATGCAGGACTATGGTGTGTGTGTGTGTGTGTGTGTGTGTGTGTGTGTGTGTGTGTGTGTGTAAACTCGCTTTCAGAAAGGAGAGACAAAGCGCTTACTGCTGTGGGGCTGCCTCTGATAAAAAATAACAAAAACCTCTTAAATCAAGAAAAGAGGTATAGAAAGCCCAGCTTATATTGCTTTATTGATCCTGTGGGAAAGCAATAATGAACCGGTTTAAATATTTCTGTATAATGTGTTAAAAAACTACATTTTGACAAAACTTAAACCCAAAAGATTCATGGCTTTGGAACAAGCATTCGGGGCTGAAGCCCCAGAAGCCCAAACCCCCGCGCCACCCCTGATGAGGAATAAACACCAACCTATTTGTTGTTCAGAGTCTTCATTTTTGATTTTGCAGGGTTCTGGATTACTCATGTTCTCGCTGCCCTTCAATAAACTCTTCACTGGAGCCTGATGGGAATATTCCAGTGTTTATAGCTGAACTGGAGGAGGAGGAGCTTCACTGGAGGAGCTTCACTGGAGAAGGAGACAATTATTCTACTTACATGCTGTTTGCATACATTTATATTTTAATGTCATATCAGCAGCACTGTTTTTATTCATGGCAACACTTGTAATAAATATTCAATATATAATTGACAATCATAATAAACATTTCTGAAACATTGTTTTGTTTTAAATACACAAATAATAACAACACTGATAAAGTCTTGATTCAGTCTGATCAATGATAAAATTCCTCCAGAAAACCCATTTTTAAACATTTGCCTTAAAATATTTCCTGAATAAAAACATTCTCTAATATCATTTAAAAATATTTATTCTATTAAAATATGTTTTACCATCAAAATATTCTCACACGAGCTACACATAGGTTTTTCTTCCCTGTTTAATAAATGTGTGCAAGTCTTGAGTGGCTGATTCTACATCTCGTGTGTGCAGCGTGATCATGTCTCCGATTGCTTACATGTGTCTGCTTTTGGCCAGATTTGGTAGCAATACATAAAATTTAAGACCTGTTTTAAAAAGATTTAAGACCTACAACACAATATTTAAGACTTTTTAAGGCCTAAAATTTTAATTTTAAGATTGAAGACTTTTTAGGACCCTGCAGAAACCCTGTAGATAACCCGCGAGTAACGCATTACAGAAGTGTTTACAGTGTAGCATCGAGTTAAAAACAATATAGTATATTAGCATTGAGCACATATGTTAAAGCAGTTCAACCCGCAAGATAATTGCAGCAAATCTGCGAACGCTACAAAGGTCAGATATAATACACTTACTTTGAACAGACGCACAACACCCGTAACATATGTGGAATTAAAGAGCAAACAGAAACCTCTCCACCCTCCGCTTCAGACTGAGCGCCATGGGCGGGATTTTTGCCTGCACGCTCATCAGCGAAAGCTGATTGGCTGCCTGTATGTGGCTCAGCGAAAGCTGATTGGGTGACTGTTTCTCAATCAGTCTCTTGACAACAGAGGGAAACATTTGTGGACAGAAAATAATTTTTTCCTATTTTTCAATCTCTTCAGATATAGTGTAAACTGTAAAACGAGGGAGAAATGTATCAATAAGTCATGACTGCAACAGTAAGTGGTAAAAATGCTAAATAAAAGACTTTTATTCTGGCGTGGCGTGTGACGTCATAAGGCTGCGCCGCTCATGCGCTGTGAATCATCCGGAGAAAGGTTTGTTTTAAAGCTTTTACAGCTATAAACCGATTTAATTAAAGTTTCAGGTTTTTTATCCGATGCTAAATGATGTACCTGCTGTTGACAATATTATTTTAACCCTTTATACAACGTAGTACTATTTTACTCACAGTAATGAGGGCTATTGTTTGAATAACAGAACTGTGTGTAATTAGTGTTTTAATGAAGGTTTAATTTATTAAATAGCATAATGTCATTCCATTATAAGTATACATCACTCTTGTTAATGACTCTCATATAAAGAAACTGTTGAAGCAAGTGTTGAAGAGAAGTTATTTTGTTTCTGTTCATTGTTTTATTTATTTAAACAGGACATTTTTATTGTTTTGTTCATTTTAAACAAGATAAAGTGTCCAAACACAGAGAAAAACTCCTGCTGAAGCGACTGATCTCCACACTGTTATAAAGATGGCGTTTATTAAAGAGGAGAGTGAAGATGTGAAGATTGAAGAAACATTCAGAGTCAAACAGGAAGATCTGCAGGAACAAACAGGTTAATTTTTATTTCTTAAAGACCAACTCAGTCATTTGATCCTCATTCAGATATATTTTAATAATAAGAATACTAAATTAAATCCATCTTGCCGCCCTGAGTGTGCTGCCTAGTTCTCCTAAATGCACATAAGCACTCATTGAAAGACAGGAATGAGTTTCTTTCGTTACTTGTTCTCATGTCTTTTGTCATTCTTTTCATGTATTATTAGTCTCCCATTTTCTCTACCTTCTTAAGGTTATTGCTTTTCTTATTCTCCTACTGTTTGTAAAGCGTCCTTGAGCACTGGCGCTACATAAAATAAATAAAAACAATAAATTAAAAAAGTTTTAACTGAGCTGAGGATATTTGACCTACAGTATTCTCATAGAAGATATCTGCTATTACAGTGATAGTGTTGGCTTAGTTCTTTCCATTTGCATATGTCAAGTTGATCACAATTCCTTTTTTTTCATCAACTGTTTTATGGGTTTAAACTTGTTTCTAGTAGTTGTTACTAGTTCTGACAGATAGTATCTGAGTTAGAATTACATCATTATTATAATAACTAATTATCAGGGCTATTGTGTTTAAAGTATGTCAAAAAACGTGGATGTCCACAATTTTAAATATGCTGAATGAAATGGACACTAAAATAATTAATTGTTATAAAACATTGTACAGTAACCTAAACTATATTAATAATGTTGTTGTGGGACGACATGAAACAAAACGAACAACAACTACAACTGGCCAACAAACTAGTCTAAATGACATGGATTACAGCATGCTGATGATATGCAGAAATTTGAGTGGAAAGTTCATCAGTATTGACCATATTCTTCATGTACCAGCAGGCGGCGCCATTGGAATCTTTTTGCTTGAGACTTTTTTTAAAGAAATAATTTTTAGATCCTAAATTGTTACTTTTTGTTTGACAAATTGCAGTTTTGTTAAACTCACCTTATGGCCCTCCGCAGCTATATGCTTAAGGAGAGACACCGTGTTCATTTTCAGCACATATTACCATTCTGGTGGCTGCCCCATTATCCCTTATTTTTTAAGACAAAAAAAAAAAAAATAGGTGTGCGGACTTCAGAATTGTTGCATGGCACAATAACACCTTGCTCCAGTAAAGCTTTAAGTACTGGAGTGACGCCAACAATGGTTTCTTTTTTCAAAAGATGTGCTTTGACACAACCTATGATCAGATTTGGGAGTAATTATCACTGGATCACAACCTTTTATTAAACCCACATCATATTTGACTTTTACCCCATAATTCATTTGGCACTTCTGCTAAGGTCAAGTGAATGTCTACTGTGTTAAAGTCAGCTATGCAAGGATTCTTCACACAAAGTTTGTCAATAGCAGTTACAGTAACCTGAACTCTTTCAAATGCTTGCTCCATTCAACCCCTCCTCTCTTTCCTTCCAGTCTGCTGTCTCAATGCACACATGAAAAAAAAAATAAAATGCCCCACTCAGACCAAGACTGATGTTTAGTTCTGCAGACTGATAAGTGATACAGCTTGTACTGACATAAGATAAAGGCCAAATTCCAATTCTATTTTTGTACCCTTACCCATTCCCCATGGCCCTTACAACCGAGGTTAAGGGGAAGGGCTTCAAAACATACCCCTAAGAGTTGGGACGGCACTTCAACACCTGCACACGTCATCATATGTCATCGCGATCTCTTGCTTCATATGAGATCAGACGATGTCGACTGCTCTAGTTATTCCAGTTGTGTTATTTTTTTGGTGTTTATCTTCAGAAAATCACTGAAGGCAATGATATCATGTTATCATAATGATCTAATGTGGCAATAAGATCGTAACTGTACTGTGTATTTACACAGTGGCCATATTTATCTATGTAAACACACGAAAACAACATTAACATTGTAGCAGACACTGTAAAAAGCTCATTCACAGCCACTAGACTTTTCTGACAGGGTATTCGAGTGTTATCGAGTGTCAGAATGTTGTGGGACTGCTGTACAGGAGTTATTATTTTGGATTATAGATCGCAAAATTTAGCGGGGTATTTTTTTTTTCGTTATTTTTTTTAAAGCATGACCATAAAACACGAACACGGTTATTAATATATTAAAACATGTGTTTGTTTGTCGCAAAAATTCGTAATAATGACAAAAAATACTAATTTGTGGATCTTCTTACTTCTGGGTTCAGCTATCCTGCCGTTGTGGCTGGTGTATTCTGGGAAGATTTCTTACCCCTCCGTTTGAAGTTTGCTCCTGAAAAGTCTTTGTTCGAAGGGGTGTTTACCTCTTGCCCTTAGCCCTACGCCTTCAAGCTAAAGAGAATTGGGACACCACTACCCCTTCACATGAATGCGCAAAACGAGGGGTAGGGGTAATGAAAAGTGCTAAGGGGTAGAATTGGGATTGGGCCAAAGTGAACGCTGCTTCTCTGTCAGATACTGAAATGTCGCACAAACTTTCTGTCCAGTACATCTGTTTCATTCACTTCTTTCTCAAACCAAGCTTTCTCAAATTGCTCATCTGTAAATTACGACATGTGACGTGCAATGCAGTTCACCAGGAGACATTATATCAACGTCGAAAGGTTTTACTCAATCTTTAGCCAATTTGCAAGTTAAATCTGCCCATTCATTGTTTTCAATGAGCCATTCATAAGCCCACTGTGGTGTCTGTGATTCAAACAGCAAACAACAAAACTCCCTCCCCTTCTTCCACTCTCACAGCTGAGGAGCTTACAGTTAAAATTAAGTTTAATTTACACAAAATATCCTATCCAAGGAGTGGTACGGGACATTTTGGCAAACAAACAAATGCGTGGTTGAAAACTTAGCCCCCCCTCTGTCTCACAGGTCAGAGGAGCTGTAAATCGCTCAACTGCTGTATGACCAGATGCAGACACATGGTCATATGCAAGATCTGCTAGCTTCACTATCAGCTAGAAACTCAACCAATATATTCTCAATCAACATAGAGTATTTTGGCATATTCAAAAATGCAAATGCTTTATTATCAAAAAACAATGCCATTTCATCAGAAAAATTATCAATATTACTGTGATCAAAATTACAGTGGAAAATGCAAGCTTTTTCTTCATTGCAGATAGCAGAACAGATATCAGTGTATGTGATTGTGTATAAAAATGTGTCTGCGTTTAAACTTGTTAGTAAAAATGTTCACTTCCCTTTACTGTAGCTGTTCGCTGCTTGCCCAGACTTTTACCTGTCAAGATGACTACAGATTTGAACAAACACACAACTTGAAAAATCGCACAACTTTTTATGTTTAACATTGTCAAATTTACACGTGTCAAATTTTTAACATTTTTTTTTGAATCTGAATTTAATTGAATCTGCTTAAATGTGAACACATTAATGGACCAAAGAAAATAAGATCTGATTTATTTTACATTTAATGTGCATCAAAATTACAGTGTGTGTAGCCAATGTTTCCAGTGTCCTTTCACTTTTCAGCTTTTGATGAGAGTTTTTAAAACTTAATGAAGACTAATGTTTATTTATTTATTTCAGACCTGATTGAAGAGAATGAGCGGAGTAATGAGGAACATCATGTCAAACTTGAGGAAAAGACTAACTTACAGACTGATGGTATTTTGAAAAGGAGGGACAAGAATCGTTTCACCTGCACTCAGTGTGGAAAAAGTTTTGGAAGACAAAACAGTCTTAAAATTCACATGAGGTTCCACACTGGAGAGAAACCATTCACATGCACTCAGTGTGGGAAGAGTTTCAGCTGCTCATCATACCTTAATCACCACATGACGATCCACACTGGAGAGAAACCATTCACATGCACTAAGTGTGGGAAGAGTTTTATCCGCTCATCATCCCTTAATCTACACCTGATGAGCCACACTGGAGAGAAACCATTCACTTGCACTCAGTGTGGGAAGAGTTTCAGCCAATCATCACACCTTAATCAACACATGAGGATCCACACTGGAGAGAAACCATTCACATGCACTCAGTGTGGGAAGAGTTTCAGCAAATCATCACACCTTAATCTACACATGAGGATCCACACTGGAGAGAAACCATTCACATGCACTCAGTGTAAGAAGAGTTTTAACTGCTCATCACACTTTAATAAACACATGATGATCCACACTGGAGAGAAACCATTTACATGCACTCAGTGTGGGAAGAGTTTTAGCCAATCATCATCCCTTAATAACACATGATGATCCACACTGGAGAGAAACCATTCACTTGCACTCAGTGTGGGAAGAGTTTCACCCAATCATCACATCTTAATCAACACTTGAGGATCCACACTGGAGAGAAACCACACACTTGCACTTAAGCTGCGGTCACACTGGACTTTTCTCCCCATAGACTTCCATTCATACGCACGCGAATGCGTCAGACTGGAAACGCAAGTTTGTGCGTCAAGTTTCACTTCTTTGCAAAGTTCAAGCTTGGTGAACTCAGACCTGTGAAATCGCATCACTTGACTCTGTGAGATAAATCGAAGATCAAAACATGACCTCTCTGGACAGAAATTTTAAATATGGACCAATCACTCACTTTTTTTAATGTCTAATCATCTTGTTTAATCTCACCCCTTTTTCCAGCGCCGTACAACAGAATTCCGCATGCTCAAACTCTAGTGTGACCGCAGCTTCGGTGTGGGGTGAGTTTCAGCAACTCTTCAGACCTTAATAAACACATAACGACCCACACTGGAGAGAAACCATTCACATGCACTCAGTGTGGGAGGAGTTTTATCGGATCAGGAAACCTTAGTGAACACATGAAGATCCACACTGGTGTGAAAGAGTATATGTGCTTTGAGTGTAAGAAGACTTTTATTACAGCTCCAAAATTGAAACTGCACCATATAATTCAGACTGTAGAGACCGTACAAGTGTTCACACTGTGACAAGAGGTTTAATCAGGCGGCTGAGAGAAAAACAGTTTCATAAACATCTGGCAAACAGCACCTCTGCGGCTTAAAAATCTCTTTGCAAGTGATTGTACGGGTGCGGATACATCTGTACTCCACTCTCCAGAGTATTCATGTAGCTAGTGTTGTATTGGAGGATGTTCTCTGTCTGACTCCCTGAATGAGAAAAATTACTGAGAAGACACCGCACATCAAAGATGGTGGAGCTCTAGGATGGTTAGTTTGCAGTATACCAGGGCCTCAAGTTTAGAAAGCACATTCAATTGTCCTGTGTTGCATCTTTTATTAGTAAAGTTTCTTTACTTTTAGGTTCAAGATTCTTTCTAGTTTACTACGTTTACTTTTTTGAATAGAATACAAACTTGATCAATATTTTATGATTTAGGCAGAGCAACAGGTATTAAGTTTTACAATATTAATACACTGTGATGATCCCAAGACTCCAGATTGGAGTATGTGGTAAATCCTGATTGGATGCCTGCTTTACTCATCAATGGGTATATAAAAGTTTTTGTGCTAGCTACCCCAGGATGTTATGGCTACTCAGGAGTCCTCATGTCAAGACCTGCCATCTCATTGACTCTTTAACCTTAGGTTTTGTTTTGCATTACTAATATCATGTAGTTAAAGTGTTGTGATTATATCCTAAGTTCTTTATCTTCATTATTATTCCTAGACATTTGTTGGTTGCTTTGTTTGATTGTTCTTTGAGTTACATTTTATAATAAATCATTTGCATTCAGGCTATTTTGTTGGCTCCTCTCACGTTTGTTGCGACTCAAACAAGCAGGTCATAACACTTTGTAAAATGTTTCCGATTGTATCTGAGATCTTGTCCTTTCAGTCATGACCATAGGTGAGAATAGGAACCTAGATTGAGCGGTAAATTGAGAACATTGTCTTTCGTCTCAGCTTCTTCACCACAACAGACGATCACATCAACTGCATTACTGCTGCCGCTGCACTGATCCATCTTTTATTCTCACATTCCATTCCTCATGAAAAAAAAACCCTGCAGATACTTGAACTCCATTTGGGGTAAGGACTCTCCTCCAAACTGGAGATGGCCACTTTTTTCCAGTCAAGCACCATGGTTTCTGACTTGGAGGTGCTGCTTCTTTTCTTGCCATGTCACACTCAGCAGCAAACCGTCCCACTGCATGCTGAAGGTCCATGTCCTATAAAGCCAAAAGGACGGCGTTATCTGCAAATAGCAGAGACAGTCCTTGCCTGCACCTAAAATTCTGTCAGTAGAACTTGTATTATTTTTGAGGCTGATCTCAAAAATATAATATTTACAAAATAAAATGAATGAATAGATGGATGGATAGGCATTGTAGTGGTGGAAGGGGAAGTAGGATGGCTTGTTCAACCATAAACCAAGATGGGGCTCTCTCAGGAGGGATGGACCAGTGTGCGATATGTCTCAGACTGAAGGCGTAATATTGAAATAAATGCTCAGGAAGCCCCAACCCTTTTTTATCAACTGGCTGTTGCAATGTACTTCTATGCAACCTAGGGTGATTATTGTTCCAGAAAAAATGACTTAATTATCAAACTGTTTTAAATATTGTAAAGAAATATTTAC
This sequence comes from Danio kyathit, assembly GCA_903798195.1. NCBI lineage: Eukaryota > Metazoa > Chordata > Actinopteri > Cypriniformes > Danionidae > Danio > Danio kyathit. The sequence goes on from CAIGQS010000004.1 coordinate 22,160, forward strand.
AGGGATATACTGAAGTAGAGAAGTAACTTTAGGAAGGCAATTCATTTTGAGTATGATAGTTTGTTATTTTGAGAGCAGTGGTTCTCAATTCTGGTGCTTGTGCAAAATGAGTTGACAACCATCCCAAATAAATTTAAGCTCTTATTACTAGATCTTAGAATCACACCTGAGAAACCACAAAAGCAGAGATTTGGCTTATCTTTAACTGCTTAAGATCAATTTGCACCAGATCAGAAAGAGACGTTTGTTTGAGTTTCCTTCGCCGACTGGCCTCGACGAAACACCACAATCCTGATTGGTTGGTGACTCAGCTTCAGTGACGTCCTTGGGATTCACTCGCTTGTCAATGAAAGTTTTCCCGGGTTACCGGGGTGACAGACTCTGCTGAGAGTCGGTTTGCAGAAGTTTTTTTGCAGTTTCAGTGGTTTTTAAACTTTAAGAGGTTGCATGGAAAGTTCTTTGGGACCCGATTGCTAGGGATGCCATGTCCGAGAGCAAGGCGAGAGGGGGCAGAGAGCAGCAGGTAATTTCATGTGGTAAAATATCTTGTAAGTTCGTTACCATCTTACATTAAATGTTACAAGACAAATACTGTTTCATTTACACCAACGTATTGCAAATATCACTAGCTATTGTTTAGTACCAGACATCATACATTTCATCTGCTATAAGGGTTAAAAAACAATTAACTTGGTCGCAATAAACGCATGTAGTATTCAAAGAAAGCCTGAAAGAGGAGTTACATGGGCTCTCATTAAAGACCAGATGATCTGCAGCATACTAGAGCATCTGTAGAGGATTGAGGGTGCAGGAAAGGAGTCCGGCTCGAAGAGCACTGTCGGAGTCCAGCCTTGAAATGACAAGAGTTTGCACTAAAAGTTATGCAGCATGATCTGTTAAAAATGACCTTACCCCGTAAGTCATGGATGGTCCAGGACCTGGTGGTTTGGCTGCTGAACACATAAAGCAATTGCTCTCAGCATCAAACACTGATGCAAAAGAAAATGCAATTTATAGGTTGAGTATTTCAGTTTGGCTGTGTGAATACATATGAAATAACGTCCACACACCTGATGCTTCAAGTATTGTCAGAGCTAAAGCTCTTCGCGCCTGTTCCATGTCTTTTTCAGTGGTGCCAAATTTCATGTTGGGCAGCTTTGGAAAAACTTCCATAACAGCTTTTGCCATCTAAAATCATTTTATGTACACTGGATAAATGTTCTCATCATTTAAATACTGTAAATAGCTCTTCTCCAAATACAGCTACAGCAAGCACAATATGATAAAAGCTGAATTGATTCATTTGTTATAAAATGTAGTGATTGAGTAATTAATCTTGTGATTTAGTGAAATCGGTGTACTCTTACCAAGATGACAATCATACCTCAACTATTTCCATCTTGCTGGACAGGATGCTGCATGACACCTCACCTGAACTTAACATCTGACCAGTCTCTTTTTCTGTGATGAATTGTTCTCATTTAGAAGTATTCACAGTGTAAGGAAAAAAAAAACTATATACTTCATACATGTTAGATATGAAAGTAATTGTGTATTCAGCATTAGCAAAAACACTACGTTTTGACAGTGCTAATTTGTGCTCTGACCCCAAATGTTCAGCTGCACACACAGCACTTTTTTGACTAATACAGAACCAGTATACAAAATGGATAAGAACATAGATCCTTAGGCTAAAAGTTTAAATACCAGAATTTACTTGCAGCATGGTCAGATTCTGCCTGCTCCCTAGCGTTGAATGATGGATCTGCTAAGTAAATAGTTTTTTCTGCTACTTTGATGTACTGTTAAAAAAGGGGAAAAATTATTTCGCAAATATCAGAAACAAAGGAAATGTACATAAATACAATTTGTTAAAAATGCACCAGAAACCTCCAGTGTGTATTATTGATGTTGGCAAAAGACACAATGGCCTTGTAGTCATCAAAGTTGACCTGTAACAAAAAAATAAAATAAAATAAAAAAACATACGATTAACAATTAACATGTATAATCTATATAATTTTTGGTTTTAGTACATCAATGTACACTCAAAACTTTTCACCCTTACCTTTGATAAGCTTAGCCTTCTCACAGCCTTTTGACTCCGAAGAGGATCACACCAGTTGTGAAATAATTTATTATGTAGATGTCTTTGGCCACATTTAGATGATTTACATAATGGTGCATGATGGATTCGATGATCTAATATCCCATTTAATATTTAGACAAAGCATATCAGAAATTACCAACAAGAGTGGAACCACGCACCAAACACTGATCAGTTCCACCCATTAGGTCCACAAAGGTAAAACTGGACCAGATCAAGTTCCAACCATTAGCACTAAATACAGTCTGAATGATACTACTTATCGGGGATGTAAAGTTTAAGCTAAAATATTTTAGATTAAGTGAAAAGACAAACTGAAAATGCATTATTTACTGGTATTTGCATTAAAACTTGGCAATAAATCTGAAATTGTGAAAGGATTTCAAAACATTTTAAAAACATACTTGTGGGTTAAATGGAGGGCAGCATGACATGGGTAACAATGTGTTCACATGAAATATCACCTTAAAGATCATGCTGCAGTAATATTTGCTCAACATACCTCACCGGTGAGCCAGTTGTGTGGACTTAGTGATCGGAACTAATAATGTAACTGTTCCCCCTAATTTGAGAGGGAATGATGGAGACGACCACTTCGCTCCCTTTTTGACCATAATTTGTTTAGCTGAGGGTAAAAACAGATTTGTAGATTTAGAGCAATATGTAGATGTAGTTTTTGTCCCTATATAATGTTTAATTTGCTGTAAGAAACAATAAAAAACAGATTATGGATACTAATACAAAAAAATCTAATTCACACACATAATACAATTAGTGTAGTCATTGTAATAATTGTTCATTTTATCTTACATCACCTGTGATGATGCACCATTATGACTTTCAGTACGTGTGTCCTCCTGACATGCTGTCAGATTTGTGGTTGCATTAGTTACAGATGTGAGCTCTGATGTCTAGTAATAAAAATGTCAGGAAAAAGGTGCTATTACACATTTTGACTAAAGGAAAGTAATAAAATAAATCATGCATGCAATGCTTAATTGTACATATAATATAATATAATATAATATAATATAATATAATATAATATAATATAATATAGACACACACTACATCTTTATTTCATCTTGTGTCTGTGCAGAGCTTTCTCTTGTTTTCTGTTTACATACAAAATAGAAATTAAAACAATTTTTTGAAGTGTCCCAAATCTTTCACAGCAAAACAGGCCACAAAAAAGGAAACTTTAGCCTATACTAACTTCACAACAGAATAAAAATATCTTGGATACAATTGTTTTTTTTTTTTTTTTTTTTTTTCGGAAGAAAAAAAATATTTAAGACTAATAAGGAGATACAAATATTTGAAAACAACAAAATATCATTTATGTAGTTCATTGTCATTTAAAAACATTTTATAATTACCTTCAGTGAGAGGTCCAGTGCTAAAGGTGATACATAAAGACCTCTGCGCTTCCGCCTTCTCCTCCACATTTCCATGTCTACTCGAAAAGACTTAAATAGATATGTCATTAGATACAAATAGACTAAATCATAAATGCTTTTTCTAAAAAAAAATTGTACTCCAGTACAGTATATGGTTTGTAAAATGCAAGCAGGTTAAAGTAGTAATGATAAAACAAAGGATACCATACCTTCTTTGTGGACCTTTGCACATCTTCATATTCCAGCAGAAGTGCATCATGCAGGTGCAACACCTGTACAAAATCATCCAGTCTAGTCAGTTTTTTCCGTTGGAACCTAATGGTCCCAAGGACTTTTTTCCATAATGCCTTGGGTGTGGTTATCTTGAGTAAAGTTCTGAAAATGAATACACATCTTTTACCTACTGTCATTCTAAGAATTATAATATGATTTGAAAGAAAAAAACTTACCTGTTTATTTGTCTGTTTCACTTTTTTAAAGAACTTACTCAAGTTCTGGTATGCGGGACTTGTTCCGTGGCGTCCTAGATCTCCTAAAAGTAATTTAAGCATTGTGAAAGGCTGTACTGATGTATTGATTAACAACTTGTTGTGTTAAAGTAAGTTTCTATCGTGACTTAAACCTACCTAGCATCATACCAGACCACAGGGTGGCATATGGAAGAAAATATCTGGCCAGACTGGACTTAAACTGTGGCGCATAATAGATATTATATGGGCCTTCAAGGTCAAGCAATGAATTGCTGATTGTTTCCTGGAAATGGGCCATGATGGGTGTGGTGGAGTCGACGTCATTCTAAAAAATGTATGTTCATTACTTGACAAACTACTGATGTTTGTTGTCATAATTATGTTTGACAAAAAATGTGTCTTATGTACTGTATGTCTGCCTACATGAACGAAGATGCATGATATATCCTTAACGTGTTAACTCACATAACTTTAAGAAATTTCGCTTTAACTCGTGTACCCAGGCAGCAAAGAATTCTGGCCCAAATTTGGCATAAAGCTGGCACAGGAGGCATTCATTCGGCACTGGCATACAGCATGTGGGCCAAACATGGCCTGAGTTTGGCCGAGGTGGCACTGTTTTTAAGGCAGCACACAAGATTTGGGCCAGATGTAAAATGTAGTATTTGGCCCAGGTGTTAATAATTGATATGTGGGCCATGTAAATTTGGCCTGTCTTGACCCACATTTTAAATACATCAAAATTACTTTAAGTAAAGAAAAAATATCAATTAGGTCGCTTTGAGAAAAAGCATGCTCATAGTGTGCCTAAAAGCGCAATGCTTCATGGTTTATCAATTTCATTGCAATCATGACACACCAACCTATCTGACCCAGTTCAGGCCCAGTTATGAGTTATTAACTTGGCTGAGACTTGACTCAGATATGGTCCTTGTTTGGCCCTTGTCTGGAAGCCAGACTTGGTTTAGTCATGTACCGTAATTCACTGTGGCATGTGGGCCAAGCAAAACCTGGTTGTGTGGGCCAAAGCTGGGCCAGAGAAATTTTGCTATGTGGATACTGATATGTGTATTTTTAGAAACCAGAGGGTTAACCAGGTCTGACTAGTTTCCATTAGAGAATATGGTGTGTGCATTTTAGCTGTGAAGCTATGTCCTTAATTAGAAAGATATTGTAATATCAGCATTTTATCAAATACCTGGTAGTCTTCAGCAATGATATCTTTCTCCTCTAGCTCAACAGTCCCTTTTTGCTGCATGAGCAAATGTAGATTGTTGAGATGTTTGTCCACTGCAGGGACTGCAAAAATGGACTGTTGAACTAGACATCACCTCATCCATTTCCTTCAGCGTTGTACAGCATGCAAGAAAGCCAAAGACGTGCATTGCTAATTTGTAAAGCTTTGGAATCCTAAAAAAAATGAATGAACATTATTGTCATTGTAGCTACATTTAATTTAAAACTATAAAGTAATGACACTCCAAAAAAATATTTACTGTTTTTTGCATTGGCATTCTTCATGATGTGACTCAAACATTGATGAGGTATTGGGAGGTCAGATGTTTTCCTGTGACCAGCTGGAAGTATTTCTGCAGTAAATCTTCCAAACATATTCTGCAGAGTGTGATGGAAATGGCATGCATAAGCACAAGAGAGCCATCACAGATTACCATGACTGGCCTTTTGCTTGCTCCACTTCCATACATTCTGAGAACATCCGTTTGGAAGGACTGCAGAAAGTAGGTCACAGACGCTGTTGTGTGGTCACAGGTGACATAGGATGCAACAGGTAAGGGTGAAGGACCTTTTATGTATTTCACACCACCAACTCATATACGTAATATGGTGGACTTTGTGCGTTGTTCTTTGTATCACATTCCCTGTTGCATCCAGATACACAATGTCCTCCTTGCACCTGCTGAAAAAGACAGAAATGGTCTTCCTTGACCAAAGCATTACGCCTTTTGGGTGCATCAACACCCTTTGCAGGACATCACTGTCTGCTCCAGATTGCTCATTGATGATCCTCTGTAAACTCATGAACTCATCATGAATTCTTCTCCTTTCATTCCATGCAATGTTTTTGAGCATGTCTCTAGATGGAGTTTCATCCCTGCAACCAGAATTAATGATTGGTTGGGGAAGTTTGTTGATTGACTCCAAATATAAACTTCTAGGAAGTTTCATTTGTAGGAGCTCTGCAATGAATGGATGTGCATCTGCGCGGACTGGCCTTCTCCTGAGTTCACGAGTGCTGTGACGCACATCTCCACTGAAAACCACCGTCACTTTTAAGGTCTTTTCATCACAGACAGTGACATGTGCACTCCCTGGGCAATCTGTGAACCGGCAGGAACCCACACAAGTGAAAACTGGCCCTGGTTTTTTTCGACGGCAGGGTTTTGACTCTGTGCTGTTTGAAACCAAAGCTGCAATAGGGGTGGAGTGAATTGATGCCCCTGGAAATAATGTTGCTCCACTGAAGAATCTGAAACAGTCTGCCTTTCTGTTGTTTCCTAAGTACCTGCCATTCATTTTGGCATATAAAAAAAACAGAGCTGAGATGGCAAAGCCCACTGAAAGTATTTTTCTTCACTGCTTCGTGTAAAGAACACTTCTGAAGACACTTCCTGTATATAGATATATATATTGTGACGAGCGTCCCGAAGGATCATCAGCATAGCCCAGGAAACAAAGGAGAAACAACTGCATGCCCTCAACACAGGCTGATTGGTCCCAGCTGCAGCCCATCAGCCGGCTTGCATTTAAACTGCAGCAACACAGCAGAAGAGTGAGAAGGCTCTCCATGAGAACAAGCATTAACCCAATCTCTCTATTTTACCCGACAGCAGCTGTTATAGCATTTAGTGCTCAGCATATACAAGTACACCCCTCACAAATCTATATTTTAAATTAATATTTTTTATAGGAAGTTTTACAATATTATATTTGTGCATATACATTAGATTAGTCAGTACTGAAGCCAAATCTGGAGCTCATCTAACAAAATAACTCATAATAATGGACCAAAAACTAGTTCACCCAAATTTGTATGTTATAAAAAATATTAAAAACAAATTTAAAACAAGAGGAAACATCAAGAGAAGCAAAAAAAGAAAAATGTAGTTGAAATTTTGTAGGTTGTATTTGTTTTGCAATATTTGGCTTGAATTTAATTGTATTCTTTCAATTCTACACATTTATTATTTTATATACAGTAAGTTAACCTTTTTCTGTAGCGGAAGCACAGTTTGTATCCAAGTCGCCTGTCAATACGCTACTTGAAACATCACAACTCTCCCTTTGATCCTGAAAAGAGAAAAAGAGTGAGGTCATTCTAAAATAATGTCCAGACAAAGCACACCCAATGGATGGCACACAAGAGCAAAAAGTTACCGTTTTAACAGATGGACATTGAGCACCTTTCTGGCAGAGAGACAAGTCACAATTTTAGCTTGTTGGTCATCCTATTTGAAAATATTTTGAAAAAAATAATAATAATAATAATAATATATATATATATATAAACTTCAGAAACAATTCAATGAAAACAAAAAGCTTAGGAACGAAACCAAAAATATGATTATGGCATTTGATTATCTGATCTTTGCTAACATTTTCATAATAATAATAATAATAATATTAATAGCAGCAGGGGCGGCACAGTGACACAGTGGGTAGTGCTGTCATTCTGTGTGGAGTTTGCATGTTCTCCCGTGTTCGCGTGGGTCTCCTCTGGGTGCTCCGGTTTTCCCCACAAGTCCAATGACATGCGGCATTGTTATGAAATCTAAGCTTGCTTGGCTCCATACAGCAAGCCAGACCCGTAACAATAAATAATAGTAAGATGAAAATAATTAGAACTCCTCTAATTAATGAGGAGCCCGGAGTCTCATCTCCCGTTCAAAAGGAAACCCAACAAGACGAATGACCAAGGAAATAACGTAAAGTCAAATTTATTTTGACGTTTAAAGTTCAAAAAGGAGACAATAAAAAGCTTGTGGAGGTAAATGCCAAAATAACAAACAAAACTCAGCAACTAACTATTTTTAACCCTCTTACCTGCGCATGAAATGAAAACAAATTAGAATAACATTCACTTACCTCCCTACTAACCACAAAACATGAGAAAATGTAATGAAACAAAAAGGCACTCTCCTCAGCACACGTGTCTCCGCATAGCTCTCTAAGTCAACACTCAGCGTTCACTTTCAACAATTTTGCCGAGTAAAATACAACACAGTTTTTACTTCATAAAACAAACAACAAGCCGGGAGAGAGGAGACTCTTTGAACGACGTTCCAGTCCGGTTTAAATTGTCTTCACTAACAAGCTAGCCGGCCTCCACGTGTTGGCACCTGATGCACCGCACCTGTGCGGTAATGAGGAAACCTGCCGGAGACAGAGGCGGAGAAAAGAGAACCACAAACACATGTTACACAAACACACACAAAAACTCACTACTGGGTTATGTAAAGGTAAATTTTATTATTAGTAATATTATTATTATTAAATAACACTTTCAGCACCAACTGCTCTGGACAGCGCATCAGCCAGAACCATCTCCGAACCATGCTTGTGAACAATCTCAAGATTATATTCTTGTACGACCATCGCATTAATCTTTGATTTAAGTTATGCATTCGGGAAAGGAACACAAGTGGATTATGATCGGTGTAAACTTTCACCGGAAAAGGGTTAGCATTCAAGTAAACATCGAAATGTCTCAGGGCCAACAACAAAGCTAAGGTTTCCTTCTCAACTGTACTGTATCGTCGTTGACAATCATTAAACTTTTTAGAAAAGTAACTGACAGGCAACTCCACATTTGACTCTGATACTTGCATCAATACAGCTCCTGCAGCCACTACGCTGGCGTCAACTTTAAGCAGGAAGGCTTTGGAAAAATCCGGCGCAGCTAAGATCGGGGCTTTACACAATAGATCTTTCGCTCCATTAAAAGCATGCTCGCAATCTGGTGTCCACGTAAATTTTCGAGTGGTTTTTAAAAGATCTGTTAGAGGTGTCACTAGGGTAGCAAAATTACAACAGAATCCGCGATAATAACCAGTCATCCCTAGGAAACGGCGTAACTCTCGCCGATTAGAGGGTCTGGGAAATTCTGTTATGGCGGTGATTTTCGCATCTACTGGTTTCACTTGGCCCTGGCCCACTTGCTTCCTGACATAAGTAACTGTGGCCTTAGCCATCTCACACTTCGCTAAATTCACGGTTAATAGTGCATTAGATAGGCGGGAAAACACTTTCTTAAGAGAGTTTAGATGTTCCTCCCATGAAGGAGAAAAGATGACAATGTCGTCCAAGTATGCCTCACATTCTGGATTATCTTGCAGCACTAAACGCATGAGGCGTTGGAAGGTGGCTGGAGCATTTCGCATGACGAAGGCCATTACCGAATATGGACCAAAGTAGTCAGGAGTGACAAACGCTGATTTCTCTGCGGCGCGCGACATCAACGGTACTTGGTAATATCCTTTTAACAGGTCTAATTTCGTTACAAATTTAGCTGGACCAACCTTGTCAATGCAATCATCAATCCTTGGTAAAGGAAAGGAGTCAGGTTTTGTTACCGCATTGAGTTTTCTGTAATCTGTACAGAAACGAAAAGACCCGTCGGCTTTAGGTACTAGGTACTATTAGGTACTATAAGGGTGTTGCTTAACATCGGAAAAGATTTTAGGAATGTGCCTAATTAGAGCTATAACATCTGCCCGTTGTAATTCTGGGATATAGCTTAGATACGAGGTCAGATTCTGCAAAATTTTGGAGTTTTGCAGACAACTCGTGGGAAAAAAGACAGCTTCCTCACTTTTTATTATCCTCAACCACAGTTAAAGGTACTCCCGTACACACGATTTTCACAGATGTCTGTTCTTTGAGTCTTTCATGATACGGTTTTAACATATTAATGTGGCAAGTGCACAGACCTCTCCTACGTTCAGGTGTTCGAACCACATAAGACACATGATTCACCTTCTTTTTCACAACGTAAGGACCAGTAAACCGGTTTTGCAAAGCACTGCCAGGAACAGGCATTAGAGCTAACACTAAATCCCCCGGCTCGAAAGAACGTTTGACCGCACGTTGATCATACTGAGCTTTCATTACTGCTTGAGCCGAAGTTAAATTAGCTCTAGCTAGATTCTGCACACGCTTCAAACGCTCACGAAAAGAATGCACATACTCGGAGACAGTTTTCGTCGCAGGTTTTATAGCCAACAATTGTTCGCTGAGAAGTTTTAGAGGGCTTCGGAGAGTGTACCCGAATATTAACTCCGCAGGGCTAAACTTCAAGGAATCTTGCACCGATTCTCTTATAGCAAACATCAACAAAGGGAGACATTCTGCCCAATCTCTACCAGAGTCCATACAATGCGCTTTCAGTGTAGTTTTGAGCGTCTGATGGAAGCGCTCTAACGCTCCCTGTGACTGTGGGTGATACGCGCTTGAGGTTACATGCGTAATCGTAAGATCATCGAGCATCTGCCGAAACAATTCAGATGTAAAGTTAGTTCCGCAATCTGTTTGAATAATACGAGGCAATCCGAACATCGAACAGAATTTAATGAGCTCTCTCACGATGGATTTCGCTTTTTGACAGCGCATCGGCACAGCCTCAGGAAAGCGCGTCGCCGCACACATTAAAGTAAGGATATATTGATACCCTTCCCGTGACTTGGGCTATGGACCCACGCAATCCAAAATAAGCCGCTCAAATGGTTCCCCCATTACTGGAAAGTTGCACTGGATCTCGACAAACATCTTCTAAGTTTCAAAAAAGAAGCTGAGGTCTTCGAAGTTCTCAAGTTGAAGCAGTTTATTGTTACAGCAGAGATAATTGATCTCTCTCCTCCCAATGTTCAAAAAACTCACAGTTTATATACAGTTTCTTATCCATAGTTATCATGTGATGTAGCATCACGCCATTTCTCGGCTCCCATGGGATCTTAGCTTTTTAATTGATTGCTGTATGTTTTTCTGTTTTTCTGTTTTAAAGGTCACATATCATGTGCTTGCATATGATCATGTTGTTTGTTTACTTTCTAATGATTCTCCTTATCAGTTTGGTGAGGGTTGTTTTTGTCTTAAGCAATGCATGTGTTTATCTAAATGTATTGCATACGCTCTGTCTGCATTCTTTCTTAGGTCTGTGTGTCTTCTGCATCACTTGAATCTATGTATTTCTATTTTTTAATAGTGGCAGATTATTTAGTGATTACATAATAAAAGTCTCTCTATAATTCTCCTATATAATCCCCCCTCAGGGACTTAATCAAAAAGTCCCTTTCCTAAATTACTCGCTGAAGTGCAACTTAAGAATCTAACATCTTTCCAAGTCTTAACATACTTGTGCAACCAAAAAGTTGCCCATCTACATCCTTATCAATTGTCAGCATCCTTGCGCTGCACTTCAGAGGAGAAACGGAACCAAACATCTCCCTCCACTTTTGGCTTTTAGAAGGAGTAAAAGATCCCGCTTTCCCTAACTAAATACTTTCTTGGGGAGTTCAACACACAACAATCATTAGTTATATTAAAAGCATATGCTTTGTCATCTGCTTTGTCAGTGGTTATACAACATATATAGTTAATTAAGCAACACACTTTAGAAAATATCAATATTTGTAGAACATTCATGGCGCCGGTAAAAAACTGTATCTGATGTTTTATCCCACGTCGCCAGAGGTACTTCTGAGTACTGTCTGGTGTTGGAGCAGACAGTGGGTTTTTAAACCTCCAGTAGAGTCTGCTCTTCTTTTCCATTCATCGTTGGATACTGAGGTGCTCCTTGATCTGTAATCATCTTCCCTCTTTCCCAGTGTACATCTGATACGAGCTCCGGCAGCTTCGATGAACTCCTAAATACAAAGAAATTTAAACTAGTAAATAAGGCTTCAAATGATCATACAATCTTTCAGTTCAGTCCCCTCTATTTACATTTTCCTGTATTAAGCTATTTATGCTTAAAACGCTTATCTTTGTAATTTAAAGCCTCTTAAAATTAGTAAAAGCCAAATACTATTTTTTTTAAAGAAATTGAAGGTAAAAGACATTTAGGGTAGTAATTGTTTTTAAAACTCATCCAACTGTTCCAAATCTGGTCCAAAAACTTCATAAACATGGTCTCTGTAGTCACGCTTGGCAGCAACTTTAGCTATCGATCTAGGAAGAGGCACAACACAACAAAAGAGAATAACAAATATAGCAATTCTTATTCATATTCCAATCTTAAGGAACCATTGTTCCCATGATCCAAATACGGAAGCATACTAGTCACTAAAGTTCTTATCCCCTCCAGTGTTCTCTTTTACTTTTTTCCTCATATTTTTCCAATTTTCGCATGGCTTCCACCTAGGGCAGTATTATTTGCAATATAGGTGCAGCAGCAAAAGGTGCTTTACCAAGCCATTTTACTTGTTGGAGCCAATTGTTCTCCTAATGCTTTAAGGGCATCATTTGTGTAATTTATAAATCTTTGTTGGTTGTAATAAATGTAGTTAATCCATTCTAAATTTTTCATTGCAGTTATCCACAATATTATAGACTTAAGTCATGCTTTTACTTTATCTGCAGCTTTTAAATTCATCTGGTATTCCATTAGGTTGGCCAAGTGCATCTACAGTATGTATGTGAACTTCTGAGTCATATCGTCTCTTAACTCAATGCTTCCAATTCTGAGGTCTTTGTATATCATTTTGCTCTTGATTGATTTGGTCCAATCAGTTATTATCACTTCCTGTATTATTTTAACTCTAGTACAAATCCTTTTCCACTTCAATGGAATATTGGGGTGTAATAGTCACCTTCCACAAACCAAGTAATAATAATCATCTTACAAATTGGACATTTCATATAGTGCAAATACCAAGTGTGTAGTTAGTTAATTTTTAATAATTGCAACTTCTGAAACTGGCAGCAATCCATTTGTTATTGTAGCTGTAGCCATTTGGAAGGTTTGCATATAAACATTTTCTTTTCCCCACATTTGTTGATCCGCTTGTTTGATTATAACATTCATATTCTAATTTCTTATCATATTTTGTAGGGATCTCTCTTATTGGCGGTTGCACTCTAATGTTCATTTCTTTACATTCTTTTTTTTCAACCTATCATTGTTTTGTAATAGACATTTGGAGTTTCCTATAATATCAAGACATTGAGCAAGGCAAAAATGGGAGTCACTGCAGTTATTTTCCTGAATTTTGCAAAGTGTCTATAATCATGAATATTTACAACCACTGTTAGCTTTTTCAAAGGTGATGATGAACATATTAAGCAACTGGATATTTGCAATTCTCTAACTGTGTATCTTGCCCAACAATACCACTCATTGTTATCAGCTGCTTCTAAAAGCTGATCATCTAAGATCTGGTCATAGTCAATTTCTTCGTACAACGCATATGTATCTGTTTGATTCATGCATATCCTCTGGGCTGGCATTTTCTTTTGATGATTGTTCTTTACCTTCATTTTGTTGTGGGATATTAACCCTTTTCCAAGAAAATTAAGAAGTCAATTGTTGGTTACCTTTGTCTGACTCCATTAAACTGGGATAATCCTTTACCTTTGGAGAAATTACCTCTAGGCTTTCACTCATCTTTATTTGCATCACCATCAGTAACAGCAGGAACATCTTCCAAAACAGCTTCTTCCAGTCGTTCCCTGTCTGTTCCTGTGAATGAATAGCTTCATACATGACAGTTAATTTTTCTTACAAGACCAAATTCTTATTTCCTAATGTATTAGACAAGCCACAAGTGTGGAACAGCTCATTAGCATTTCATTCAGTGTTAAGTTCCTGTTTCTATTAGTTTACATGTAATAACTCATTAAAGTATCTGTTAAGATATCAATACCTTTTGCTAATCCAAAATTGTACTCAATCAGGTTTAGCATGTTCACATACTTTTAAAAAAAGTTATCGCCCTGATAGATCTTCTTAGTGCCTTTGACCATTCCTTGTGATTGTGCTGGATAAATTTACTCTAGCCTTTGCTTTATTCTTAATTAACAGTACTTCTTTAACAGTTTTAATTGTTTGTTTAATCACTTATATACTTATTCAGCAATTATTTTTTATTAGTTTTAATTACTCTAAATACTTTATAAATGCACAGCCATTATTTACAATTTATTTCTGATGGTATTCCTAATCTAGGGATTACTGTACTTTTTTATTAGAAATATGATTAATCACCACAACCTGCTTTTAATCATAACCTGTTAAGTAGTACAAACTTTTATTTCTTGCCTTGTACTCATTTTATCATAACTTCAAAAACTTTACTAAATGTCACTTCAGGTAATGTTTACTGATCCTTTCCTCACACTATATTTAGCACAGATGTCACATGGACAAAACTCACTGAGCACTGCATTTAAATAAGAAGACCAATCTCCTTAATGTTTCATTTATCCTAACACTACCCTTGATCAAAATTACATGCATCTTTAATAAGAATACTTAGAGGTGTGGTTGGTGCAACAATTAGGCCTCTAGGCTTAGGCTATATACTATGTATTTTCCTCCCCTTCATGCTATATTGTTCACAGGGATCTGTTTTTTTGTGTTGTTCAATATAGTGTCTATAAGCACTATAGGTGTTAAAGTCACTTATTTAACTTTCAAATCTGCTACATTGTTTTCTTAAATGACAAACTAATTTCTCTTTTGTACTCTCAAATACTTTGATTGTATCTGTGTTTCCTATTAATTCAATGCTGAATTTGTGCAGTTCTTCCTGTTTCATAAATTCTCACCAGTGCTGATTTTGTAAAATGCTCTGTTCCATCAATGCTAAAATCAGTCATTCCTAAAAAGTCATTATGTTTTCAACTTTTAACTGAGCTAGAGCTATATGGAGCTGCAGATAATTAAATCCACTACATATTGTAACAAACTACTATTCATCATAAGATTTTCTGACGCATCTATGTATATATAATTTTCAAATGTAAATGCTAATAGGTACCTATCCTCTTTGCTAATTACCTATAATTGGCTGAACAGAAATTAGTTACTGTACTTAACAATATTTGACAACAGGAGGAACATTTGTTCATAAAATGTAGGAACCTTAGCTGGACAATTTTCTCTCATTGATTGTTCTTATATCCTCAGCTTTGTACCTGATTTGGTTACCAGCATAATTAAAGTATTTTAATTCAAATTAAATTTAAATCTTATTAGTTATATACACAGTCGTACCTGAATTGAAAAATAATCTAAATAGAAATATCCAAGGACATATTGCATATTATAACCACTAGGTGTTAGAAATGTTTACCTCAATCAATTTTCCCCTTTATCAATTGTCTTACACCTTATCTGTTCTCCTCAATAGATATTATATTTTTATTCTATAATCCTGTTTTAATTGCAATTCCTTTTACAAAATGTGTAGTTCTTAAGTTATATATTGCCTTTTTCCCAACTAACTGACAGGAGTCTAATTTGCTTCAAGAAAGGGCTGACTTTTGCTTTAATTTGCAATGTACTTGATTTGGATAGTTGCTGTTGAGATTGAGTTTGCTAGGCCACAGCCAACCTCTCTACCTTGCACTCCCGAGGCAACTGTTCCATAGATGGTGCAGTCTTTGCATTGTTGTGTTCAGGAATCCCCATATTTTCTGCATATTTAAGGAGTTAAAGTGTAGAGCATTCCTCCTTCCTCTTGGTGCTGGCTTTTCTTTTTCACCCAGCTGATGTTGCTGGAAAGCTTAGCTCTTTTTGATCAGTTCATCAGTCTTTTGTTTCTCCTTCTTTAAGTGTCTCTTGAACATATATTGATTGATCAAGTCTCAGTCGTTCCCTGTGTGCAGTGCCTGGCTCACTGCTTTTAGTTCATGTAATAAGAGTCCACAGTCAACAATTTGCTCCTTGTGTTTTTCCAAACACCTTATTCTATTTCCCAGTGCCTTCAGGGATGTCCGGCAGTTGAGAAGACCAGGACCCTTCAAAGTCCATCTCCGTGCCCCTTAATTTAATCTATAAATTTGCTTAGTTAATGATCTAAGCATTTTTCCACGTTCCCATTTTTCCTTCATCAAATAAGACTCCTTTCATCTATTTTCTCCTCTTTGCTGCCAACAGCTGATTTTTCTTAATATTTATTACTAAGTCGTCTGTATCTTTTATTAATTTCTTGTTTCTTTAATTTTCTTCTTTTTCCATTTCTTTAGGTTCAGCTTGTGCTTTACTTATTTTTCTCCTAATCTTTTCTAGTTTTCGTACTAGTTGGTCTTTCTTTACATTGTCTTTTAATTTCTCTAACATTTGTCATACCTGTTTCAATTCTATAGTACATATTTCTCACTCTTTTTACACATTTATCTTATTAGTTTTTTATCTCTCCCTACTTGCTTTTCATTCATCTTAAGTTATTTTGCTACTTCCATAATTTCCTTCTGTATTGGCCATTGCCCCATAGTCTGCATATACAGATGTAGACAAAAACATTTCTTCTTTAGCCTCTCTCTCTCTCTCTCTCTCTCTCTCTCTCTCTCTCTCTCTCTCTCTCTCTCTCTCTCTCTCTCTCTCTCTCTTTTCTTGATTCTTTAGTATTCTTTTTTTCTTAGAGTTTCTATTTCCTCGCAGCCTGCTTACATCAAATGTTCCTTCCTTTTGCTATTTGCCAATATTTTCTGTTCTGTTCACTCTTATTTGTGTATTTAACTATAAATTATTAATATCTTATAATTGTATTTATATTTTAATTCTAAAATTTCCTATGAAGTGTTATTCCTCTCTGTTCCCAAATGTTTAACTTATTACTTTATTCTTTTATATAACACATTATTTTTTCTTCCAACTTGTATTTACTTTATCATATTTATCTTATACTCTGTATAATATACACTTTTACACATCACTAATATTAAAACAGAGGCTATTATTCACTATATTAATTATCTTTTAAGAATATATTTTATGATCTCTTTGTATCTGCAAATGTCAACCTATGTTATATATTTCTCCTTATATATTTCTGTCTGAACTGATTTTATTTATTTCCTAAATATTATAATCTCTTCCCTAAACTGCATCCATCTTTACATGCTATAAACTGCATCCATCTTTACATGCTATAATTTACAATAATAATTATTTTATCTCTCTTTATCATAAACACACTCCTAAATACAAACACTTAACACTTAAAAACATTCTCACAGTCTAGTCTTTCAAATTTAGAGGACTCATTCACTCAACCTTTGTCCCTTTAATCATTCATTCCTCAGTGTAACACAGAGCGTATATCTTTGCAGTGTCCCACTCAAGGGACCGTGCAGGAGGGGCAACTCTGCCTGTCCACTAATATGGAATTTTACACAACCATTCACACAGACGCACACAACACTAAAGCAGTAGCTACAGGAATTTCCTTGAGCACATCATTACAATTCAATTTGCTTTTAATCTCTTAACTGTCACTACACATTCAGGATTTACTCTTAAAATCTAATAATGCTCTATGCATATCCTACATCATTAAAAACTTCCCAGATCTGAGTAACAATTACTAGTTAACGTTTGTCGCTATCAAGGCCTCTTAACGAGCAAACACAGATCATTTGCATGCACACTATTCTTTTTTCTCTTTTTTCTGGAATCAAAACCTCCCTTTATTACTTTTATTTCTTTTAATTTGGAGGAACAGTTAAAGTGTCTTTACCATCACAAACAGGTCCTGGGAGACAAAACAAACTTTTTTTACATGCAAAACTGCTTTTCTTAATTATTGTGGCCACTTTGTTTGCTTTGTCCCTCCAGCACAGCATGTGCAATTTTTATTTATTCTCTAATCAATTAATATTTTTACCTATATTTTAATCTCTTAATTATAATACTCACTTTCTCACACTACACCTCAGTAATTTCTCTCTTGCACTCAACATCCTTAAGCACACACCCTTCTTCTCATGCTTTAAACTTTCAAATCTCTCACCTAGCATCCTCATTCACAAATCTCTTGGCATTTGCAATCTCATTCAATCTCATTCTTTCCTAAAAACATTCACCATTCTCTTTGGTCCAGACCACAAACATATAAAAACACAACATATAGACTAACAAGACTAACTCAGGCCAGTCTACTGAGATCCAGCCCTCCCTGTAAGTGCTTTTCGGATCAAATTACAGGCCTCCTCCCAATTTCCCTGTCTCTATCGGGCGAGTTTGACTCTAGTCCACAGGCGAGTACAGAGACGCGGAGCGCTCCTATGCTCTAATCACACTTACAGAAAGCGATCACTCCAGTGCTGCCTCGCGCGCTTGCTCACGCCTCTCGCGTAGCACATGCATGTAACTCTCTTTCATACGCAAATATTTACAGCTATTTGTTAGTGTATAATTTAAGCATTTTGTTAGTGCATAATATAAAGCCATTTGTTAGTACAAGCACATACCTTGACAACCTGGAAGACCTCTTTTTCTTATAAATAGTTGACTTCACTATCTTTTATTACTTTATCATTCACTTTATCATTCTTTTTAATAAATTTAGTCAATTTAAAGGTTCTTTTTAATGGTGAGGTATGTTAAAAGTCGAGTTCAGGCATCTGGTCCATCTCACAGAGCACTCCACAGAGAACCAAAATTTTTAAAGCCAAAAATTTTGCTCACCTTTTTTTTTTTTTATCTGCGCGCTTTTTGGTCTCTGCGTGAGTGTCTGCCAAGGATCGGCCCATTGACACCTTCCTTCGACAGCCTCAATCCAGCCCCACGTTTTGAAGGCGCCAAATTATGTTGTGGAAAGTTGCACTGGATCTCGACAAACATCTTCTAAGTTTCAAAAAAGAAGCTGAGGTCTTCGAAGTTCTCAAGTTGAAGCAGTTTATTGTTACAGCAGAGATAATTGATCTCTCTCCTCCCAATGTTCAAAAAACTCACAGTTTATAAACAGTTTCTTATCCATAGTTATCATGTGATGTAGCATCACACCATTTCTCGGCTCCCATAGGATCTTAGCTTTTTAATTGATTGCTGTATGTTTTTCTGTTTTTCTGTTTTAAAGGTCACATATCATGTGCTTGCATATGATCATGTTGTTTGTTTACTTTCTAATGATTCTCCTTATCAGTTTGGTGAGGGTTGTTTTTGTCTTAAGCAATGCATGCGTTTATCTAAATGTATTGCATACGCTCTGTCTGCATTCTTTCTTAGGTCTGTGTGTCTTCTGCATCACTTGAATCTATGTATTTCTATTTTTTAATAGTGGCAGATTATTTAGTGATTACATAATAAAAGTCTCTCTATAATTCTCCTATACGTTTTGTGACTAGTCTGTAGTGTGATCAACGTTTGGGCTAGTTGTAGATGTGTTTGGAAGCGTCTCGTAACATTTTAATGTTATTTTGGCAAACTGAACGAATCCAATGCCTCGAAAAAAGATTCGTTCATCTCAATGAACGAGACTCAAAGGTCCGTGTCAGAAAATGATCCGAACTTCCCTTCACTAGCATACAGGGGCAACCACGTTAAAAGTGGTTAGAAGAGTGTCGGCTATGTTAAAAAATGCTGTAAATTTGGTGATAATTTTAGTAAAATCTTAAAGTTGATTTATGTTACACAATAATCTGTACAAACATGGTACAGCAGTGCATGATTAGTTAATAATTGTTAGTGGCTAATGAAAATATTGTAGAAGTGATCATTTGAAAATGTATATACTTGCAGAGCTTTGTAGAAATAAAGTGTTGCATACTGAAATGTATCCTACCTTGTTAAATCATTGTTGACAACTATTGTGAGAAATCATTAACATGATCAGTGTCTTCACATAGATGAATATCATTAATTATTAATAATAACATAATTAAAAGTAAATTAAGTAAACTTGTTATTTGAGAAGTGTGTATTAAACTGGTAGCCCTTCACATTAATCGTTACCCAAGAAGTAGCTCTCAGTTTCAAAAAGGTTGGTGAACCCTACGATAAAGCGTAATTGTAAGGGAACAGTGGAGAAACGGTACTTCCCTCAGAAATGTACAAATAAAGACTATTTTAGACGTCCACTTACTATTTACATCATTGGGGTCACGAGATAAGGGCTTAATGAAGTAAAAGAGTAATAATCAACATATAATAACATAATTTTTCTTTGTCACTGTCTTAGTAGCTACTAAAAATAACTGAAAAATACATTAGCCTACAAAAACTGGATAAACGTAATGCCTTTTTGTACTTAATTTGCTGTTTTTGGAATCTACTGAAACAGTAATTAAAAGATCTTAAATCTCAATCGACAGGTTGGTGACCACGGTTCTAAAGAGTTAATAAACTTTCAAGCTTGTATACGGCTAAGTGTAACTAAAAGCCATTAAAAAGTAATTTAAAGTGATTGGTAAATATTGTTATTTATGCTTTTTTTTCAGGCAG
Source organism: Danio kyathit (assembly GCA_903798195.1). Lineage (NCBI taxonomy): Eukaryota > Metazoa > Chordata > Actinopteri > Cypriniformes > Danionidae > Danio > Danio kyathit. The sequence goes on from CAIGQS010000004.1 coordinate 42,539, forward strand.
CAGAAGAACAACTTGGGGCACCTCCTGAAGATGGAGACAGTGACTAATACATGCACAGACACACACACACGCGCACACAGGCCCTGTATATAATTAATATAAATTGTTATGCTGTTACTGTTTATTTTTGACAAATGTTGATACTACTATGGAAGTTTTCAAGGCAATAAAGCCAGTTTGAATTGAATTGATTGAGCTTTCTCTATCTGCTTCTCACCAACCTTTCCTATGCATGACCACATTTATTATTATTTTATAATCTGTTTTTATGCACAATGTAAATGAATGATAAATTCCTGCTTTGTATTTTAATCTTTCAATATATTAAGTGTAAAAACACAGTGCTTGCCCAGTGTGAAAGAAGTGCTGTTTGATCTCATAAAGTTTCCTGTAGTGTTACTAAAGGTTCTAAAAATATTCAGTAAATATGACAGAAATACCTAAATGTGACCAAAAAAATATCATTCTAGGTTGGTCCCCCAAAGGTCTTGAAAACATTATGCTATGTACCAGGGAATGTTACCAAGTGACGTCCTTGACACCAGCGGAGAACGTCCTGAAAGTTCTGCAGAGGTCCCCTAAATAATGTCCTGGGGACGTTACCATGTGACGTCCTTACCACCAGTGGGAACATTCTGAGAACGTTCTGGCAACATCAAATTTCTAAATAAAATATAGTCCCCTAAACGTTCCAAAAACGTCCTGAAAGTTCTGCAGAGGCCCCTTAAATAACGTCCCCTAACCCTTTAAAGAACTCAACATCATGACCTTCTCAGAACGTCCTGGGGACGTTACCATGTGACGTCCTTACCACCAGTGGGGACGTTCTAAAAACGTTCTGGCAACATCAAATTTCTAAATAAAATAAGGTCCCCTAAACGTTCTAAGAACGTCCTGAAAGTTCTGCAAAGGTCCCCTAAATAATGTCCCCTAACCCTTTAAAGAACTCAACATCTTGACCTTCTCAGAACGTCCTGGGGACGTTACCATGTGACGTCCTTACCACCAGTGGCGACGTTCTGAAAACGTTCTGGCAACATCAAATTTCTAAATAAAATAAGGTCCCCTAAACGTTCTAAGAACGTCCTGAAAGTTCTGCAAAGGTCCCCTAAATAACGTCCCTTAACCCTTTAAAGAACTCAACATCTTGACCTTCTCAGAACGTCCTGGGGACGTTACCATGTGACGTCCTTACCACCAGTGGGGACGTTCTGAGAACGTTCTGGGAACGTACAATTTCTAGCGGGGCATGTGCGGCTGAGTGCTGTCTGATTGTGCATGTCCGGCTGAGACTGCATCACTCTGAATGCGCATGTGCGGCTGAGATTGCAGCGGTCTGAGATTGCATCGTGTCTGCAGCCAGACCCTTCTCGGTTAATGTCTCGACCGTCTGCTCCAGCTTCTTAGCCTTATGCCGGAGTGTAGTAACATCCTCCTCCGCTTGCGATATTCTGTCCTCGGCCTCGCCAATTCTTTTGGAATGTGATATAAGCTCTGCTTTTAAACCATTAATGGCTTCAAGCATATCGGACGATTGCTTAGTCATGTCATCTCTTAATGACTGGATAGCCGAGAGAATTGAGTTTGTGGAGTCGCTCTCATTAGCATCAGTCTGCTCGCTAGCTGTTAGCTTGCTTACTTGTTCCTCGTTGCCAGAGCCCGTTTGCGACTGAGATCTCAGCTGTTGCTTTACGTTTTTTGGAGGCATAGTCGGATGTCGGGTTAGTCCTTTTAGTTTTTAACCGTTTGCGGGTATGTTTTGGTCACTTTGTAAAATTAATTAAAGAAAGTTAGCGTCAGCTCAAATCAACATGACCTAACAGCTGTGCGCCATAATCGGAAGTCAGATATTAACTGTTTACTTATTAGCCTCTTAATGTATTACCTGTTTACTTATTAATTTCTTAAGATATTAACTGTTTACTTATTAATTTCTTAAGATATTAACTGTTTACTTATTAACCTCTTAAGATATTAACTGTTTACTTATTAACCTCTTAAGATATTAACTGTCTACTTATTAACCTCTTATTATATTAACTGTTCACTTATTTATTTCTTAAGCAGAGGTGTAAAGAGTACCTGAAAACCATACTTGAGTAAAAGTACAGATACCTTACTGTAAAAATAACTCCATTACAAGTTACAAGTCACCAATTCCAATAAGACTTGAGTAAAAGTATTAAAGTATCCGATTTTAAAAGAACTTAAGTATTTAACTCATACTGAATGTAGGCTCAAAGAACACCAAGAAAGGTTTAATTTTCCTAATATATAAATTCAATTTAACACCTTAATGTTTCAAAATGGCAGAACAAAATATATTTTAAAAATAGAACAAGAAGTCTCAAATGTTCAAAAAAGGCACAAACGAAAAAAAAAGTAGTAAAACGTAGTAAAAAAAATCAGAGCTGACTTTGATGTGATTCATCTCTCAGTATCAGAGGGGGGCAATATTTTTATTTTGAGTAGTTTTTCAATTGATTAATTATGTTTTCTCTGTATTAAAATTAAACAAAGAGGAGCAGTGTTATTTTTCAACTTAGTAAACTACATATAAAATCAAGCTTCGGCTTCATCGCTGGCTGCAGCCATGTTGCTAATTAAACACCTGGGCTGCGTCTGAAATCGCATACTACCATACTAAACAGTACGCTAAAATCAGTATGCCAGCTGAGTAGTATGTCCGAATTCATAGAATTCGAAAATCAGTATGTGAGAAGTACCCGGATGACTTACTACTTCCGGCGAGATTCTGAAGTGCGCATGCCATGGACGCTGCGCTATCCTATGATGCCCCGCGAGAGAATTCATGAATGGACGTGAACTGACGCAGGTAGGTCACGTGACCATGACAAAATGGCGGATGTAGTACGTCCGAATTCCATTCATACTGCTCACATTCATACTGCATAGAACGTACTTTTCTAATGACCGAGTAGTAAGTTTAAATTCAAATGCAGTACCTACTGAGTAGTAGGCGGTTTCGGACGCAGCCCTGGTATTAGGCAAGCTGCTAATTCACGTTCACATGATTTAGCTCATAAATAGCATACAGTACCTTCAGCACCCTGCAGATGGCGATATCGCCTCATCCGCCCAACAAATTAGCTGTGGTAGATAAAGATGCCGACTTGTCGTGCACAATCACAATGTAATGAGTAACGGTAAGCATCCGTTCAAATGTAGTGGAGTAAAAAGTACATATATTCAATCAAAAATGTAGTCAAGTAAAGAGTAAAAGTTGCTTATATTTTTGATACTCAGTACAAGTACAAAGTAGCCAAACAAATACTTAAGTAAAGAAGTCCATTCACTCAAGTACTTTACACCACTGAACTTGAAGCTAGCTATTGCCCTTAGATTGTCACACTTAAGCTTCATGGAGACAAGTCGGGATTTTTTTCACACAACTGAAAGGTAATCCAACAAATACAACCCAGATGGGACTCGAACCCACAACCCCCAGCTTCGAAGGCTGATGCCTTGTCCATTAGGCCACTGGACCCTACATACACTTGCTATATCTGTTGTATGGCTCTGGAAGTTCTTCTAACTCAGAAAACAGCACTTTAGCATCCCTGTGCCTTATTGCATTCAGTCGATCTGGTGTGTACACCTAATGAAAAAACAGCTTCTCTGAGGAGTTTTCCATTGTCATGTCTTTTTGACCTAAGGGTATGAACCTAGCTTTTTGAAGGTCACACTGGATTGTCATGCACAGCCAACTTAAAAGGAACCGCATCAAAGATAACCCAGGTGGGACTTGAACCCACAATCCCCAGCTTCGAAGGCACCCACTGGGCCATTTTTCGCTGCCGGTGAACTGTAATCTGCCTCCAGGAGTTGCTGACACACGTAACAAAAACAACATGAAACAAAAAACAAAAAGTAGATTTAATCAGTTTCACTGAATTCATTGTGGCACCGCAGAGTGCCTCTACAGGGCTCGTTGGTCTAGGGGTATGATTCTCGCTTAGGGTGTGAGAGGTCCCGTGTTCAAATCCCGGACGAGCCCTACGACTCTTTCATAAAAAGCAGCTGTGCTATCTATGGTATTTCTATGTTGATTGCAGCAAATGTTGCTGTGACTTTAGTTAATGAACATTTAGTGGACTTCTCATCTAAATCAGTCTGACGAGTCCGATTATATAGACCAACAAAAGGAGCGGCAATGATTTGGATTGTTACATTTGTTTATGGATCTTGAACAACCCACCAGCTTTATATGTAAGCACCATTTTTGTGTTTGTACGCAGTCTCTTATCTGTAGGCACCATGCAGGATTCAAAAAGTCCTTTCGCGTTAGCTATCTCGTTACTCTTTTAGTCATAACAGGTAATATGCATGACAACGGCGGAGTCAATGACTTGCAAAGACACCTCAAGAAGGTTTATACAACTACTGCATTTTATTCACCAAGCACTGCTCCCAACTTGAAGTGAGACCTTCAAAGACGACCCAGGTGGGACTTGAACCCACAATCCCCAGCTCCAGAGGCTGATGCCTTATCCATTAGGCCACTGGGCCGTGGCCCTATGTTTTGTCTTGGATCTGTTGTATGCCTTCAACAAGATGCTGACGCATGGAAAACTGCACTTTAGGATCTCGATGCCAGTTTGCATTCCGTCAAATAAGCTGTGTGCAACTAATGGACAAACAATTTCTTTGTGCAATCATCCACATTCATGTCTCATTGGTCCTGGGGTATGGTTCTCACGTATGGTGTGACAGGTCCTGATTTTCAAATTTCAGACAAGGCCTCTCTCATTAACTTGAAATCACAACTTTGTTGCAGCTATTTTCTTGTTTGCATTTCATCATCATCCACTTAACATGAGACCATAAGTTGAAAGCCACGGGGTACTTGAAGTCAAGATCTCCATTGCTAGAACTTAGCGGAAACTTTTAGGTTTGTAACATGACAGTGAGATTCAAGCAAGATCGGATGAATCTTAATTGGTGTGTGCAGCAAGTCTATAAACTTTCTTAAGATATTAACTGTTTACTTATTAGCCTCTTAAGATATTAACTTTTTACTTATTAATTTCTTAAGATATTAACTGTTTACTTATTAGCCTCTTAATATATTAACTGTTTACTTATTAGCCTCTTAATATATTAACGGTTTACTTATTAGCCTCTTAATATATTAACTGTTTAATTATTAGCCTCTTAATATATTAACTGTTTACTTATTAGCCTCTTAATATATTAACTGTTTACTTATTAGCCTCTTAATATATTAACTGTTTACTTATTAGCCTCTTAATATAATAACTTTACTTATTAACCTCTTAATATATTAACTGTTTACTTATTAGCCTCTTAATATATTAACTGTTTACTTATTAGCCTCTTAATATATTAACTGTTTACTTATTAGCCTCTTAATATAATAACTTTACTTATTAACCTCTTAATATGTTAACTGTTTACTTGTTAGCCTCTTAATATATTAACTGTTTACTTATTAGCCTCTTAAGATATTCACTGTTTACTTATTAACCTCTTAATATATTAACTGTTTACTTATTAGCCTCTTAATATATTAACTGTTTACTTATTAGCCTCTTAATATATTAACTGTTTACTTATTAGCCTCTTAATATATTAGCTGTTTACTTATTAACCTCTTAATATATTAACTGTTTACTTATTAGCCTCTTAATATACTAGCTGTTTACTTATTAGCCTCTTAATATAATAACTGTTTACTTATTAGCCTCTAAAGATATTCACTGTTTACTTATTAACCTCTTAATATATTAACTGTTTACTTATTAGCCTCTTAATATATTAACTGTTTACTTATTAGCCTCTTAATATATTGTTTACTTATTAACCTCTTAATATATTAACTGTTTACTTATTAGCCTCTTAATATATTAACTGTTTACTTATTAGCCTCTTAATATATTAACTGTTTACTTATTAGCCTCTTAATATAATAACTGTTTACTTATTAGCCTCTAAAGATATTAACTGTTTACTTATTAGCCTCTTAAGATATTCACTGTTTACTTATTAACCTCTTAATATATTAACTGTTTACTTATTAGCCTCTTAATATATTAACTGTTTACTTATTAGCCTCTTAATATATTAACTGTTTACTTATTAGCCTCTTAATATATTAACTGTTTACTTATTAGCCTCTTAATATATTAACTGTTTACTTATTAACCTCTTAATATATGAACTGTTTCCTTATTAGCCTCTTAATATATTAACTGTTTACTTATTAACCTCTTAATATATTAACTGTTTACTTATTGGCCTCTTAATATATTAACTGTTTCCTTATTAGCCTCTTAAGATATTCACTGTTTACTTATTAGCCTCTTAATATATTTAAATCAGTTTATAACTATATTAATTTAAAATTATTATCTATAGTAATTCATTTTAATGTGACACGTTATTGTTTGTTTTTTATATTTTACAACAAAACGATTTTAGAGATGCTCGAGTGACGTCACTGCCGCTGCTACCCAAGCCGCGCAGCGTGTGTTTGTAGCTCTGTCGCATAGATTCGCAATTTGCATTTTTATTATCGAATACCTCCACATTCGCTTAATACTACTTAGGGGGAACAAACCCTTAATACATTTTATACAACATTTAACACTTTATACAAATAAATACACTCCAAAACGTTCTGTCTCTCGAGCATCCGCCTGTTGTTTGTAGCTTTAGCCAGCTAGCACCGCTAGTCAGCTAAAGCTACCGACTGCTGCCATCCCCTAACCTTCTCACTTACTGGCTTTGCTCGTTACCCTGTACGATGTCGCTTGTGTCTCTGTCCTTGTGTGCAGGAGAAACATCGATGGAGGCCCTGGACATGGAGCTGGAACGGCTGGAAGAACGTATCCGTCTTCTACAGATGAAGCGAGCTGAGCTCCGGGCGCAAAGAGCGTTGCTCGAGGTGCCCCGCGCTCCAGTTCGCTCATCTGAGGTGAGTACACCATACAGCCGAGACATTCCGTCTACTTCAACCCCGCTTGTTCCTCTGTCCAGGCCCAGCGCGCCTCTGACGCGGTTCGTCCAGGGGTCGTTCACGCCGGCACCCGGCTACCACGGCACCTGGATGCAGCCGCGTAAGGTGCTAAGGAGACCCCAGGGCAAGGTTTCTCCTCCGCCTGTGTTCGAGCTCTCCACGGAGAACCGATTCGCCCCTCTCCGCGAGACGGGTCACGATGTGGCTATCATCGGTGACTCCATCGTACGCCACGTCCGTCCTGCTTCCACTTCAGGTAATAAAATACGCACATTTTGCTTTCCTGGTGCTCGCGTTAAGAATATTTCTACACAGATTCCGAGTATCCTGAGCACTGGCGAGAGCCTCGGTGCCGTTGTCCTCCATGTGGGGACGAACGACACCGGGCTCCGCCAGTCGGAGATCCTGAAGAGGGACTTCAGGAGCCTCATCGAGACGGTTCGACGCACCTCGCCCGCCACGCAGATCATCGTTTCTGGACCGCTTCCTACCTACCGCAGAGGAAATGAAAGGTTCAGTAGACTTTTTGCTCTGAATGAATGGCTATTAACATGGTGTAATGAACAGAAACTGCTCTTTGCCAATAACTGGAATCTTTTCTGGGAGCGCCCTAGGCTTTTCCGGCCGGACGGCCTGCACCCTAGTCGAGCTGGAGCGGAACTGCTGTCGGACAACATCTCTAAGATGCTTCGCTCTGTCTGACTAGTAAGTAAAAATTCACAAAATTCACATTTTATCCATATAGACTCTTGTTCGACCCACTTAAATTACAGTAACACATGTCTAGCTTACCCCATAGAAACTGTGTCTGTTCCTCGTGTTAGACCAACAATTAAACGTACTGTGTGCTCTAGAAAAAATCTATTAAGAATAAAAGCTGAAAATCCAATAAAAAGTGATAATACAAACTTCGTTAAGCTTGGTCTCCTAAACATCAGGTCACTAGCACCTAAAACACTTATCATTAATGAAATAATAACAGATAACAATCTAAATGCACTCTGTCTCACTGAAACCTGGCTGAAACAAAATGACTATATTAGCTTAAATGAAGCAACTCCTCCAGGATTCACATACAAGCATAAGGCTCGTCATACTGGCCGTGGTGGTGGAGTTGCATCAATCTTTAGTGATATTCTTAATGTTAATCAGAAAAGGGACTTATGTTTAACTCCTTTGAGTTATTAGCTCTTAATGTTATGCTACCGGATATTAAGCAAAAATCTATGTTATCTCTCGCTATAATCACCATATATAGACCCCCAGGACCCTATGTCAATTTTCTAAAAGAGTTTTCTGATTTTATTTCTGATTTGCTAGTTAAAACTGATAAAATACTAATTGTAGGAGACTTCAACATTCACGTAGATGACTCCAATGATACACTAGGGCTCGCCTTTATGGATCTATTAAACTCACTTGGGATAAAACAAAATGCTGTCGGTCCAACCCATCGCTTAAAGCATACATTAGATCTAATATTGTCTTACGGAATTGAGGTCTTTGATGTAGACATTATACCACAAAGTGATGATATTACAGACCACTACCTCTTACTATATAAGCTGCGTCTACCTGAAATTAGCAGATCTGCACCAATATACCGCCCTGGTAGGACTATCGTTCCGTCCACCAAGGATGAATTCATAAATAACTTACCTGACCTTTCCTTATTTCGAAATACACCCGCAAACGCAAATGACCTTGATGTAGTAACCAGCAATATGGATGCCGTCTTTACTAACACACTAAATACAGTGGCACCCATCAAATTAAAAAAGGCTAGAGAGAATAAAACTACACCATGGTACAATAATCATACTCGCGCTCTCAAAACAGCAAACCCGTGCTCTAGAACGTAAATGGAAAAAAACTAATTTAGAGGTTTTTAGAATTGCGTACAAAGACAGTATGTCCAGCTATAGGAGGGCTCTCAAATCTGCCAGGGCCGAGCACCTCCGCAAACTGATTGAAAATAACCATAACAATCCTAGATTTTTATTTAGCACCATTGCTAAACTAACAAATAATCGATCATCTTTGGAACAAAATGTCCCACCGCAAATCAGTAGTGATGACTTCATGAATTTTTTCAGTGATAAAATAGAAGGCTTTAGACAGAAAATAGAAAATGTTAAACTTTCTGCACCACCTCATACTCCAGATGCAGAAATATTTTCACTGAATCAAAATAACCTACAATGCTTCAAAATCATAGAACAGGAAGAGCTAGATAAAGTTATAAATAGTTCTAAATCAGCTTCATGTATGTTAGATCCAATTCCAACAAAATTACTGAAAGAACTGATACCTATTATAGGAGAACCTCTCCTTAATGTTATCAACTCTTCGTTATCTTTAGGCCATGTTCCAAATCCCTACAAGCTAGCTGTTATTAAGCCTATTATTAAGAAACCACAACTGGACCCGAGCAACTTAGCTAATTATAGGCCTATCTCAAATCTTCCGTTTATGTCTAAAATACTAGAAAAAGTTGTTTCTACCCAATTATGCTCCTTTCTGCAGACAAACAATATTTTTGAAGTGTTTCAGTCAGGCTTCAGGCCTCATCACAGTACAGAAACCGCATTAGTAAAAATAACCAACGATTTACTCTTAGCTGCTGACCAAGGGTGCGTCTCACTATTAGTTCTACTCGATCTTAGCGCCGCATTTGACACCATTGACCACAATATTCTCATAGACCGCTTAAATTCTACAGGTGTCCAAGGTCAGGCCCTTCAATGGTTTAGGTCATACTTAGCTGATCGCTACCAGTTCGTGAATATTAATGGACAGCTTTCACAAGTCAGGCCAGTAAAGTACGGGGTCCCTCAAGGATCAGTTTTAGGCCCTTTGCTGTTTACAATATACATGCTTCCCCTGGGAGACATTATTAGAAAACACGGGATCAACTTTCACTGCTATGCAGACGATACTCAATTATACATTTCAACTAAACCTGATGAGATGTCTGAACTGTCTAAGCTAACTGAGTGTATTAAAGATGTTAAAGACTGGATGACAAACAATTTTCTTCTCTTAAACTCAGACAAAACAGAATTATTACTTATCGGGCCTAAATCCTGTACACAGCAGTTCTCACAACTCGACCTGCAACTAGAGGGATACAAAGTTAGCGTTAGATCTACTACAAAAGATCTAGGTGTGATATTAGACAGCAATTTAACATTCGAAAATCATATATCCCATGTCACAAAAACTGCTTTCTTTCATCTGAGAAATATCGCTAAATTGCGAAGTATGCTATCTATATCAGATGCAGAAAAACTAGTCCATGCTTTCATGACTTCTAGGCTAGACTACTGTAATGCTCTGTTTGCTGGCTGCCCAGCATCCTCTATAAACAAACTTCAGCTAGTGCAAAATGCAGCTGCCAGAGTTCTTACCAGATCTAGAAAATATGATCATATCACCCCAATTTTATCCTCCTTACACTGGCTGCCTGTTAAGTTTCGTATTGAATTTAAAATATTACTCCTTACCTATAAAGCTTTAAATAATCTAGCTCCTGTTTATCTAACCAATCTCCTGTCTCGCTACAATCCAACACGCTCTTTAAGATCTCAAAACTCAGGGCTTCTAGTAGTACCTAGAATATCAAAGTCGAGTAAAGGAGGTCGAGCCTTCTCATTTATGGCCCCTAAACTCTGGAATAGCCTTCCGGATAATGTCCGAGGCTCAGACACACTCTCGCTCTTCAAAACTAGATTAAAGACCTATCTTTTAGCAAAGCATACACTCAGTGCAGGACATAGCAGTATGACGCATGATGTGCCCCACACAGGATTTTGCTTCTTGTTTTTATACACTATGAACAGCAGCTACGCTAATTATTCTCCTTATTCTGTATTTCCACCTGGGGGTTCTCATCCCGAGGCCCTCAGACTATGCAGTGCCACTGATGCGATCCAAGACCAGTGACGAGATGATCCTAAGGTTTTCTGGACCAGGCCGTATCCTGAGCAGCTGCTGTGGTGGTCATCGTGGAGTGAGAGCCTGAGACTGACCCCTGTGACGCTCCAAGGAGAGACGAGTCTTCGCTGAGGTCCAGCTTCATGCGCCTAGACTGCAGCTCTGCACAAGACGTTTGGCCACAGGAGAAATGGTCGTGCCCAACTGAGCCTGGTTTCTCTCGAGGTTTTTTAAATCTTCACTTTCGCCAATTGGTGAAGTTTTTTACTCGCCGCTGTCGCCACTGGCTTGCATGGTTCGGGATCTGTAGAGCTGCGCATCGATGGATTTGCTCTTCAGTGTTTGGACTCTCAGTAGTGATTATTAACCCACACTTAACTGAGCTAAACTGAACTGAACTTAATCTATGAAAACTGAACTGAACTGACACTGTTTCAATTCACTATAATCTTCCATGTGAAGCTGCTTTGACACAATCTACATTGTATAAGCGCTATACAAATAAAGATGAATTGAATTGAATTGAATTGATTTTAATCAAGTATGACAACATTAAGATCCTGAATTAGTTTATTACACTTAATCCTACAATTAGACTGTCTGTTATGTTTTCTTTGTGTATGTGGATACGTGAATAAAGTCATAAGTGTTTAACCAATTATTTTTATTTACATAATTTGAGTTCAGAAACGGCAGAGATAAAATGACTGTTACGATATAACAATGAAGTAATGACTGAAATGGGAAACCCTAAACTGTTCACAGTTGTTTCATTAAAATATAGCAACAAACATGATAATAAATAAATATCCCTTTATATACATAAATATATGTGACCATGGCGATTATTATCATTAGTTGTTACTATGAGAAGCGAAGAAAATCTTAAGGTCTTAATGCCTGGGACAAAACATATGATCAACACTTGTATTTGTTATAATAAGAATATAGTAAAATCGTAATTCCCATAGACTAAATAATATATCACTGATTCTCAAGGCCTGGGACAAAAACATATCCAGCAATTACTGCTACAAGGTTTAAAATAAAAACGTGCATGCATTATATATCATTTGTTGTGTTATTTCAAGTATATGTGTAAATGATATGAGATTAATGATAGAACGTATTTAACATCCTTGGAATGTATTTTACCTTACCTTATATCAACCATATGGAGGTTGATATTAATAGCTGCCCGTTTTGTTATATGAAAAACACAAAATAAAACTGTAAGCATTTGAAAAAAATGTTTGATTTAACAGAGCACTTTGATGGATTCAAGGTATTTGATATAGAAATTCATGTTTTCATCGCCACTGTCAAATGCATCATCTCTGTCAGCACTGTTAAGCCTTGTTAGATAATTCTTTTGCTATTTCATTTATTTGTTAAACAATTATTGTTAAAAAAATAAATGCAAAAAAAAAAAAAAAAAAAAAAAAAAAAAAGGCTTACACAAAATGTCACTTTAATTCTTCATCATGAGCTCTTGTATTTGCAGAGCTAAGACCATATTCCCTGTGTGTATTTATGATGCTTATAAGAATATTTCTTACAGGTGTATTAGACATGGATCCACTGTTGCCCACCCTGAGCATCGTTGACACCAGTGTGCCACAGGACAGACAACAATGCTTTCTTAAAGCATCGAAGGACGCCAAGACCCTGGCCTCTCACAACAGGTGCTTCGAGCGGAACACTAGCCAGGACAAAAAAAACGGCTCGTGAGGAAGGTAATATCTGATTTGTGCGTTTCTGCCATATGCGTACACTGCAGCATAGACTGTTTTTTGCAATAATGTTATTTATATGTCTTAGCCAAAAAAAGATGCCAGCACATTACTTGTACGCCATCTGAGGTCCAGTATCTCGGCCAGCTCATTCTAAACTTTGGCAAGTACAATGGCCAAAGTTTTAAATGGCTGGTGGAGAACGACGTTGGCTACATTAAGTAGTAAGTATGTTGCTATACATTTGCATAAGTTGTTTTTGCACAAATTAATTATCTTTTTGAAATTTCAGTGTGTTGGATCTACACATCAAGGAGCGTCGCCATCAAGGAAGAAAAGAGGGCCCAGGTGAGTATATAAAGGATCTTCTGTTACAGTATGTGCAACTGTTTCCACAGGTTTCCTGCCACCTCGAGGTCAACGTGGGCAGGGCCATCTACGGTCAGGGCCGCTTCAGGTCCTTCACGTTCCTGGAGATGTGGCAGTGGTACAGCCTGCACAAGACCCTGCAGGCTGATCCACAAGCTGGCAGCGCCCAAGAAAAAAAGATGGCACAGGAGGCGTTTTGCTCTGTGCGGCAGTGGCTGACGATGAAGGAGGAGGACATCACCGTCAAGACACTGAAGCGGTTCCAGCAGTACATTCTCACCAAAGAGGTAGGCTTTATTTATTTTTAAATGTGACTTTATTAAAAAATCATGCTGGCAACATTTCATGCAAACTACAAACTGTAAATCACAGAAACCTCCAGAGGACAAGGCTCTTCCTGCAGCGGCGGCCAGCTCCAGCTCGTCGGGATCCAGAGGTGACGGTGGATGGGAGGATGATGCGCTACTGGTGGAAGCCCTCAACGCTTTTGAAGCACAAGGTGTGTATCCCTTTATTATTGTCTTCAACTGTTCATGTACCATAGCATAAATCTTTTAATAATAAATAAATCAATGACACACAAAATCAAAACACTGTGCTGATGAGATTGTCATCTTGCTGCTTTGACACTGACTTTTGCCCGTCTGTGTTTTTTTGTCCTTCTCTAGCAGTTGAGGACAAAGGCGGTCTGCCGAAGAAACCACTCACCTCCTCTGAAAGACAAGGTATATCACATTATAAAATGTCACTTATTAACATCTATTCATACTGTTGTAGCATGAAATATTTATTCAAGGTAATGGAGCAAGGACATTTTTACAGTATCTCAATAGTATATTTTCTTCTGGAGATTTTTTTGTTTTATTATTTTATTATTTTTTTGTTTTATTATTCATGTTTTTCAATTGGCTACAGAACAGAGTGTTGACCTAGTTAAGCCTTTACTTTTTTCAGGCTGAATACGGTAACACTTTAGTATAATGGTCCATTAGTTAATGTATTTACTAACACAAAGTGTCACCAATCTTGTGCAGCATTTATTAATCACAGTTCAACATTAATGCATTAGTAAAATCCAAAAAGTTGTGCTTGTTGACATTAGTTATTGCACAGTGCGTTAACATGAACTAACGTTATTTAACTTAACATTAAATCGTTAACAAAGATGAACAAATACTGTAATAAATGTATTAAATTGCTTGTTCATGTTAGTAAATGCATTAACTAATATTAACTAATGGACCATTATTCTAAAGTGTTACCCTAAATGGTGACACTTTACAATAAGGTTGTATTAGTTAATGTTAATGCATTTACTAACATGAGCAAGCAATGAACAACATACTTAATACAGTATTTGTTCGTGTTACAGTCATTCATTGGAAGTTCATGCCAACTCAGTCCATCAACTAAGCATTAAATATTATTTTAATAATGCATTAGTACATGTTGAACTATGATTAATAAAGGTTGTACAAGTATTGTTCATAATTAGTTCATGTTAGTAAATACATTATCTAATGAAACCTTATTGTAAAGTGTGACCCAATATTATTTACTGTCATCATGGCAAAGATAAAATAAATAAATTATAAGAAATTAGTTATCTAAACTATTATGTTTAGAAATGTGCCTGAACAAATCTTCTCTCCGTTAAACAGAAATTGTGAAAAAAAAAATACTCAATAAAAATTTACCAGGAGGGCTTATAATTCCGACTTCAACTGTATGCATTAATTAATAAAAGAAGTCACACTAAGACACTGTGTTCTGATAATCACAACTGTTCTCATTTAACAGCCGGGAAAGCAAAGAGAAGGAAACGGTCCTATGAAGATCTTTCACAGAAGCCCCACTCAGACTCTCCACTGTCTGCTGTAAGTCCCTAGTTTGTACATCACAATTAGGTGGTATATACTCCTAAATACAGGCCTGGAGCGTAGATGGGGAGGCAGTGCAAAAAGTATGATTATGTAAATGAAAAAGGTTTCACTAATATACTTACTTTGTTTAAGGCTCCTGCGTCGACTTCTTTATTGGAGGCTCCTGCATCAGCCTCATCAGTTCCTGTCTTTTCTTCTTTATCGACTCCTGCATCAGCCTCGTCAGTTCCTGTCTTTTCTTCTTTATCGGCTCCTGCATCAGCCTCATCAGTTCCTGTCTTTTCTTCTTTATCGACTCCTGCATCAGCCTCATCAGTTCCTGTCTTTTCTTCTTTATCGACTCCTGCATCAGCCTCGTCAGTTCCTGTCTTTTCTTCTTTATCGACTCCTGCATCAGCCTCGTCAGTTCCTGTCTTTTCTTCTTCATCGGCTCCTGCATCAGCCTCATCAGTTCCTGTCTTTTCTTCTTTATCGACTCCTGCATCAGCCTCGTCAGTTCCTGCCTCTGCTTCTTCATCAGCTCCTGCATCAGCCTCGTCAGTTCGTGCCTTGGCTTCTTTATTGGCTCCTGCATCAGCCTCGTCAGTTCCTGCCTCGGCATCTTCATCGGCTCCTGCATCAGCCTCGTCAGTTCCTGCCTCGGCTTCTTCATCGGCTCCTGCATCAGCCTCGTCAGTTCGTGCCTTGGCTTCTTTATTGGCTCCTGCATCAGCCTCGTCAGTTCCTGCCTCGGCTTCTTCATCGGCTCCTGCATCAGCCTCGTCAGTTCCTGCCTCGGCTTCTTCATCGGCTCCTGCATCAGCCTCGTCAGTTCGTGCCTTGGCTTCTTTATTGGCTCCTGCATCAGCCTCGTCAGTTCCTGCCTCGGGTTCTTCATCGGCTCCTGCATCAGCTTCTGTGTCAGCTCCTGACGTTGAACCTAGAAGGTCATCTGGTGGGTCAACACACAGCGACCCAGCACATTCTGAGGTAACTGTCTAAGTACTCTGTGGTTGTTAAGATAAGAAAACTGCTTATTTGGTTTTAACATAGTTTTGTCTCTGTTATTCTAATTTCCAGGTGTCATTTGAGGGTTGGCACAAGATGTGGGAGTCTGGTCTTCATGGGCTGCCCAGTGCAGACATACTGTGGCTGAAGGAGGATGCTGAAAGGGGACTCTTTCAGAGGGCTATGTCTTATAAAGACAAGCATGGGAACAGAAAGTGGAGGAAAGTCCTGAAGGATGACCGGATGTGGTTTTACCCTCCAGAATTTCCTGGAGTGGTGGAAGGAAAAGTCCCCTCAGCAGACGCTTTTTTTCGCAGCTCCGTTTTTTCTGGAGACCAGTAGGTGTGTGGCGTTACAGTCTTCGGTGCCCAAGGTCTGACTGCCCAGCACGCACCAATCAGAAGGCTTTTCTCTACCGGTGTGGGTATTCATCCACGGTAAGACAGATCTGCCACATGTCTGGCTGGTACTCCATGCTGACTGAGGTCCTGGCATGCAATGCCTATAGAAAGGCTGCAAAGGAGTCGGAAGAGCACACCATTGGTCGGTTCCTGTCATGGGATCAGTGCATCCTTAACCAGCTCAGTCCAGCTCACAGAGCGGTGTTTCCTGCTGTCTTGACGCTACGGTGAGTCTCTGCATGATTTCACAATGATTTGTATTCTGCTAGAGTCTAAAAAAAAAAAAAGTTAAGATTCACCATCATCTAACGATTGTGTTGCTCCTATAATTCTAGGCGTGGCGTGGACAAGCAGGTGATCCGCCTGATGAGGGATCGCACTGAGGGAAACACCATGGTAAAGGTTTGGAGACAGGTGCAGGAGAGCCACTGCGAGGACTATCTGCAGAGAAAGGACTTGTACACCACTCTTCTCAGCCAGTACAACAAACCTGGAAAGATCACTCGTAAGTCAGAGTTAATTGTTTTCTTAAAGGGATAGTTCACCCAGAAATAAGTGGTTTTAAACCTTTATGAGTTTCTCTCTTTTGTTGAACACAAAAAAAGATATTCTGAAGAAAGCCGAAATCCTGTAACCATTGACGTCCATGGTAGAAAAAAGAAATACTATGGAAGTCAATGGTTACAGGTTTCTGACATTTTTCTAAATATATTGTTTAGTGTTTAAAAGAAACACATAATGGTTTGAAATCATTAAAATGATCAGTAAATGATGACAGAATTATTATTATTTTTAAATTCCTATCCTTTTGAGCATTTAGTCAAAGACTAAGACTAAAAGAGTGCAGATTCAGTTAGTAATAACTTCGACACCAGTCGAAACTCTCCGGCGATGGAAAAGGCACTGCAGAGTGGTGTACTAATGTGGCCAACGAGCAGGGGCAGATCCTCATATCTGTCCTCACCTGTGAGGAGTCATTAGAGAAGATGAGGCCGATGGCTGAAGGCCTCGTGGAGAGGTACAGAAGAGCTGACGAGGCACCGCCCGAGCTCATGTATGTGGACCGTGGCTGCTGTCGCGTCCACGGCGTGTCCTCGGTTGAGCAGCTCTTCAGTGACTGGACGGACAGGGGGATGCTGGTACGGCTGGACATCTTTCATTGGATCCATCGATTCGATGCAGCCCTACGGACAGATCATCATCCAAAGTATGCCCTGTTCAAGTCTGCCCTCTCTGCTGCCGTCTTTGCCTACAACAAGGACGATATGGCTCTTCTGGTACAGGCGATACGAGCCGGTCACCCAATCAACTATGCCTCCCTGACTGACAGTCAGATCATCGAGCTGCGTGTCAGTAAATATGACCTCAGTCATTACGTCAGGAGAATTACAGTTGGTGCCCAGGAAACATGTGCGCGCGTGCAGTGCGCCATTGATCTCCTGAAGGGAGCCGCAGGGACGGATGAGAACCAGGTGCATCTGTTTAAGGACTCTGCAGCCATCGACCACGTCTGGGACAACCAGCAGAAGCACCTTGAATGCATCCAGGATCCACCAGGGAGGAACATGTACACCATCACCAAGTATGTGACCCGTAACGGTGTTCGTCTTGCGCGGTACAGTACGGTGAGAGGAAGCAACAGTCTTGAGGGCTTTCATTCCTTTCTGCCTGACATGATCCCAGGACCCCACTGTGCTGCCGTCCCGTTTCAAGTCTATCTGCTGGCTGGCATCGCACGCTGGAACTCTAACAGGGAGTCAGCCAGCGTCCAGGGGCGGAAAGGGAGGAAACATATGGTGTACATGTCTCCTCTGGTCCATCGCCTAAACCAAAGGTGCCAGGAGCTGTTTGGGGAGGTGGAGGAGGCAAACTACAGGCCTCCGGTTCCTGCTGGTGACGAGCGCATTGGTCTGGAGTACCTGTTTTCCCAGTCCTCGGAGCCCTTCAGTGCTCCTGATCATTACGCTCAGACTAGAGAGACACTTCAGGCAGATGAGGATGAGGACGAAGATGTTCCTGCTGGCGTGGCAGAGGAAGAGCCACAGGAGGAAGAGGATGATGTGGGCTACTCCTCAGATTGCGAGGGGGACAGCCTGACTCCTCTGAGGAACCGTCTGTGCCTCACCGACCAGGCAGTGGCTGCTGAATTTGACCCCTGTGTGGAGGACGTGTGCGGTCCCAATCATCTTCCTGGGTACCAGCAAATAGAGGATCTGTGCAAAGTCCTTGTTGAGATCGCCCTGGAGGAAGGAAAACTTGCCTTAAATGAGTCGACCAGGCAGAAGGTCATCAGCGCCTGGAACAAGCTTGACCTCCATGACTGCAGCATCCAACAATTCGACAGCCTCTACTCTGCACGCTGGGGCAATGCTCTGTTTGGCCGCACCAATGGAGATCCGGCTGACGTGTCCTTGGTGCAGAAGCTCAAGTTCAGCAAGCGGTACTCAGCCGCACACTTGGTGGACTCCAGAAAGAACCGGCTGATGTACTGCCTGGTCAAACAGCTGTGGCTTCATCCTGGTGTTGGAGCAAGAGCTAAAGGGTCACCGCTGAAACAGCAGATCACTAAACTGTACCAGCGTGTGCAGCAGAGAGTGACAGTGGACGATGATCAGCTCAGCAAACTCGGGATTCCCATCCTGAAAATCAATTCAAAGTGCGTGAGCGAGTTCATCAGGAGGCAGGAGTCGATGTCAGCCACAAATGTTACCGACCAGGGTCTGTCTGTCCTCCGTCGTCACCAGAGCGTCTCCAGCACCAGCCAGCCCCCCGCTGAGGAGCTTCCAGAGGAAAGACCCCACACCAGCCGGCCTGCAGTGCAGTATCAGCTCACCACTTCTCTGGCCGGCACCCGGAAGCTGAAGCAAAGGCTCCCGCAAATCTTGCCTGTCTTTCCCTCTGCTCCTGCTCAACCAGTTCCTGCGCCGGCCCATTCGATGTCCGCAGGACTCCGGCTCACACACACTCCACTGACTGCACCTCCCGCTGTTTCCTTGCCGCAGGCATCTGCTCCACCATTGTTGCCCTCAAGATCAACAGTCTACAAGAGGAAAAAGGCAGAACTCAGTGGCTCGGAACATCCAGCCTCAGTGAAGGTCTACATCTGTGCTCTGTGTGGCCAACCAACTCAAGGCCACAAGAAATACAGAAAGAAGAGCTACTGTGAGAGCTCCAAAGCCTCCACGTCCACAAACCTTGCTGGGCAGACGTTTGACTGTTTTGAAGACTTTAAAAAGGCTGTGGACGTTCTCTTGAGCTCTCACTCTCAGGCCTCCAAGTCTGTCTAACTGGACCTCTATGCATATTGCTGTTCAGTTTTTGACTTGTAACACTGTTATTGTTGCAAAAATGTATATGTTATAATAACAGTTGATTGTTTTAGAGTTTACAGTGTTTTACACTAATTTGTTGTTGTAACACTGTTATTGATGCATAAATGTATGCTATATTTCCAGTTGATTGTTTCAGAGTGTACAGCGTTTTACACTTATTTGTAGATTGTAACTCTTATTGTTGCAAAAATGCTATAATAAGTTTACAAAAGTTTTTTTTTTTTACAGTTTGCACTAACATGTTGATTGTTGTTATTGTTGCAGAAACTAATATATTAACATTTGATTGTTTAAGTTTACAGTGTTTTACACTAATCTGTTGATTGTTGTAACACTGTTATTGATGCATAAATGTGTTATATTAACAGTTGATTGTTTTAAGGTTTACAGTTTTTTACAGTTTGCACTAATTTGTTGATTGTTGTAACACTTATTGTTGCACAAATGTATGTTATATTAACAGTTGATTGTTTCAGAGTATACAGCGTTTACACTAATTTGTAGATTGTAACTCTTATTGTTGCAAAACTGTTATAACAACAGTTTACAAAAGTTTACAGTTTTTTACAGTTTGCACAAATTTGTTGATTGTTGTTATTGTTGCAGAAACTAATATTGTATTAGCATTTGATTGTTTAAGTTTACAGTGTTTTAAACTAATTTGTTGATTGTTGTAACACTGTTTTGTTCCAAAAATGTATGTTATATTAACAGTTGTTTATAGTATTGTGTTAATTGTTTTTTTGGTTTTTAATTTTTTGTTTACTTTTTAATAATTATATATTGTTATAAAATATTATGTTATTTAAAATACTTTAATAACTACTTTGTCGTTACTAATGTTGTTTTTTATACTTTAATTGTTTTTTTAATTGTTAACTTTGTTTTTTTTTTCAAGGGAAACATTTTTTTTTTTTTTAATATCTGAATGCTTGACCTGACAGCAATTTTTTATATACAAATATATTCTTATATCTATTACTGCTATCAATAATATTATAACTAATGATAGTAATAATGTGTTTTTATTTATTATTTACAGAGTATATCTATTGTATACATTTTTTATGTCAGGCAGGTCTAACAGTATGTTCAGAACTTTTCTTTTGCACTTTTAATAAATTGAATAATAACATACTATCTCGTGTTTGTTTTTGTATGTGTGGGAATGACTTCATTAGTTTTTAAAAATTGCCTAAAACGTCTGATTTTAAATTTAATTTAGAATCATATTATCCAACTCTATGGCAATAATATGCAGTCCATTTTAATCCGCTTGTTAAGTGTGACGTCACGTGAAGGGGCTTCCGGGTCCAAGCGCTATTACATACGTCACCAGTTAACAAGCGGATAGTGACATCTGGTACAGAAAAGTTTATTGCTCCTCTGTGTTTTCCCAAGTCCAGCTCTGGAGTCGAAGACAGCTTATCCTGCTGCTGTCAGATGGGATGCCACTGGATTTATCCTAAAACCACACTCCAACATCAAGCTCCACCAGCAACACACAAATACCACTTGGTTAATATGGTGTAAAAAAACAAAAAAACAATACATTATTTAAATATCCTGACTTTACACTCTCAAAATAGAACTGTTGTAATTTGTTACAAAGTAGTTAGTTACTATGATTAAAGTACTTACCCGGTGACAGAGTAAGGGATTATTATTCATTTTATGTAATTGTATTACTGTTATTAGAAATATGATTGCATATCTGTCTAATATAATAAAACAGAAGCAAAGTATTTGCATTTTTTGTTATACAAACATATTTAAGAATAATTCTACTAAACATGCATTATTAAAAAAGTTTGACCTTTAATTTTTACTATTATTTATATTACATATGGATATTATATTTATAGAACTGATATTACATATTAATTTATATATTCCATGTGTCACAATTATAAAATTACATGTGTTAAGGTTTATGGGGATTTTGAGTAAACCAAATAAAGTAAAGTTTATAATTTATAATATGAATTTTTAAACTTAAATTTTAATGACAAACTTATTAAATCATAATTTCATAGATTACTTTCGAGCACAGTGAGAGTTGTATTCTTTAATTTCAAAAGCACCACACCAATTAGAACGTGTCCTGTCAGTTACTACTCCTGTTTGTTTTGATTACACCATCAGGGGGTTGTTCACTCACAAAAGCAGTTCATTCACGGTTTGCTTAAACTCAATACACCAATCAGGTGCTGTGATTGCCTACACATCTATACTGAAATTTGCACGCCGTACAGGTCGATCGCCATTCGCAGGGGTCAGCATGACCGGCGTGCAATGGCCAAGCCTCGCCCTGGGTGAACCACCTTTCTGATCATGCTATCTTCCCTGCCAGGTGAGTATGAATTGCTGGGTGGAGCAAATGGCGGGGCGGTTTTTCATCGGCCGTCCTCCCTGACGGTCATGCCCAGCCACCCCTGTCTCCTGACGGGGCGCTGCACTTTTCACCAGACGTTTGCCCTGTGCTTGCAAACCACTCGCTAGTAACTGTGGCAACGAATAAAGAATTTGAGGCTTCCACCAGCTGCCTGCTTGTTGTTTTGTCAACAGTTGGGCTGCCAACACAAACACCATGGATTCCACCGGACGCACTCGATTTGGGGACAGGCAGTCACTGTGGGGAGGGAGGTTAGGGGGTTTCTCCCTGTTCTTTCTTTCTTTCCTCCGGCTTTTATTTCCTTTCTCTACAGACGCCGTTGTTTCTCTGGTTAGTTGTTGATTTGATCTATTCCTGGCATGTCCGACCTGACTGCTTTGCTACGATTTGGACCCGGTTTGCCTAGAGCTTGCGGGCTTTTTCACTCTTGACTTTTATATTTTCTGTTCTATTTTTTTACGTCAGCCTATCAGCACAGCGCTCAAACGGCATGGCTTGAAAACAACCTCGACAAACGTCTGACCAGAACTCACTAACAAAAGCGGGAGGTTTTGCCTTAAACGACCCTCCCGCCTGCAATCAAGCTTACATTCCTGAAGATGGGAAACCCACAGATGGCTGCAGTGACATTGCCCCTGGTTCAGATTGGTTTCGAATCGTCCTGTCGGCCCCCCAAAATGCCAACCGACGTCTACAAAAGATTGCAATTCTTTGAAAACAAAGTGACCTCTGATCCGAGCCGAAGCGTTCGTTTACCCAGTGACACATATATAAATGACGACCCTTTCACAGTCTGCATTCGTTTCCGGTCAGTAAATAGCGGACCCGGCCGGCAAAATATGATTCTGAGATTCCACAGGGCACCATCCGCTAGACGGTACACGAAAGCCACCGGGGCTTCCCTTCTGCGCGTTCCTTGACCGGCCTAGCAGCTTTGAGAGAGGACCCCTCGAGTCTTTGTTTGCGCGTCAGAGCACAGACCACACCCCTAACAATGGGTAAGCGGGCCTTCCTCAAATATGCCAAGCTTGCTGCTTGCCTGTGAGCGCAAAACGCTGCACAGCCACAGCCAACAGACAGAGCCAGCGCTGCCCCCACCATGTGTAGAACTGCCGCACCCAACCTCTATCATGACCACTGTGCTCATGGACCGCAGTCCCCCATACCAGAAATTTTGCAGTCGAGATTCCCACATTTGGGGAATTCGCAGGGGTCAGCATGACCGGCGTGCAATGGCCAAGCCTCGCCCTGGGTGAACCACCTTTCTGATCATGGTATCTCCCCTGCCAGGTGAGTATGAATTGCTGGGTGGAGCAAATGGCGGGGCGGTTTTTCATCGGCCGTCCTCCCTGACGGTCATGCCCAGCCACCCCTGTCTCCTGACGGGGCGCTGCACTTTTCACCAGACGTGCCCTGTGCTTGCAAACCACTCGCTAGTAACTGTGGCAACGAATAAAGAATTTGAGCTTCCACCAGCTGCCTGCTTGTTGTTTTGTCAACAGTTGGGGCTGCCAACACAAACACATGGATTCCACCGGACGCACTCGATTTGGGGACAGCAGTCACTGTGGGGGGAGGGTAGGGGGTCTCCTGTTCTTTCTTTCTTTTCCTCCGGCTGTTTTCTTTCTCTACAGACGCCGTGTTTCTCTGGTTAGTTGTTGATTTGATCTATTCTGGCATGTCGACCTGCTGCTTTGCTACGATTTGGACCCTGTTTGCCTAGAGCTGCGGGCTTTTCACTCTTGACTTTTATATTTTATGTTCTATTTTTTTTACGTCAGCCTATCAGCACAGCGCTCAAACGGCATGGCTTGAAGAACAACACTCGACAAACGTTCTGGACCAGAACTTCACTAACAAAAGCGGAAGCGTTGACTAAACGACCTCCCGCTGCAATCAGCTTACATTCCTGAGATGGGGAAACCACAGATGGCTGGCAGTGACATTGCCCCTGGTTCAGATTGGTTTAGAATCGTCCTTCGGCCCAAAATGCCACAGACGTCTACAAAAGATTGCAATTCTTGAAACAAAGTGACCTCTGATCCGAGCAGAAGCGTTCGTTTACCCAGTGACAAATAAAATGACGACCTTTCACGGTCTGCATTCGTTCCGTCAGTAATAGCGGCCGGCCGGCAAATATGATTCTGAGATTCCACAGGGCACATCCGCTAGACGGACGAAAGCCACCGGGGGCTCCCTTTGCGCGTTCCTTGACCTGGCCTAGCAGCTTTGAGAGAGGACCACTCGAGTCGTTGTTTGCCGCGTCAGAGCAGACACCCCTAACAATGGGTAAGCAGGCCTTCCTCAAATATGCCAAGCTTGCTGCTTGCCTGGAGCGCAAAACGCTGCACAAGCCACAGCCACAGAACAGAGCAGCGCTGCCCCCACCATGTGTAGAACTGCCGCACCAACTCTATCATGAACCACTGTGCTCAGGGGACGCAGTCCCCCACTACCAGAAATTTTGCAGTCGAGATTCCCACATTTGGGGAATTCGCAGGGGTCAGCATGACCGGCGTGCAATGGCCAAGCCTCGCCCTGGGTGAACCACCTTTCTGATCATGGTATCTCCCCTGCCAGGTAAGTATGAATTGCTGGGTGGAGCAAATGGCGGGGCGGTTTTTCATCGGCCGTCCTCCCTGACGGTCATGCCCAGCCACCCCTGTCTCCTGACGGGGCGCTGCACTTTTCACCAGACGTGCCCTGTGCTTGCAAACCACTCGCTAGTAACTGTGGCAACGAATAAAGAATTTGAGCTTCCACCAGCTGCCTGCTTGTTGTTTTGTCAACAGTTGGGGCTGCCAACACAAACACATGGATTCCACCGGACGCACTCGATTTGGGGACAGCAGTCACTGTGGGGGGAGGGTAGGGGGTCTCCTGTTCTTTCTTTCTTTTCCTCCGGCTGTTTTCTTTCTCTACAGACGCCGTGTTTCTCTGGTTAGTTGTTGATTTGATCTATTCTGGCATGTCGACCTGCTGCTTTGCTACGATTTGGACCCTGTTTGCCTAGAGCTGCGGGCTTTTCACTCTTGACTTTTATATTTTATGTTCTATTTTTTTTACGTCAGCCTATCAGCACAGCGCTCAAACGGCATGGCTTGAAGAACAACACTCGACAAACGTTCTGGACCAGAACTTCACTAACAAAAGCGGAAGCGTTGACTAAACGACCTCCCGCTGCAATCAGCTTACATTCCTGAGATGGGGAAACCACAGATGGCTGGCAGTGACATTGCCCCTGGTTCAGATTGGTTTAGAATCGTCCTTCGGCCCAAAATGCCACAGACGTCTACAAAAGATTGCAATTCTTGAAACAAAGTGACCTCTGATCCGAGCAGAAGCGTTCGTTTACCCAGTGACAAATAAAATGACGACCTTTCACGGTCTGCATTCGTTCCGTCAGTAATAGCGGCCGGCCGGCAAATATGATTCTGAGATTCCACAGGGCACATCCGCTAGACGGACGAAAGCCACCGGGGGCTCCCTTTGCGCGTTCCTTGACCTGGCCTAGCAGCTTTGAGAGAGGACCACTCGAGTCGTTGTTTGCCGCGTCAGAGCAGACACCCCTAACAATGGGTAAGCAGGCCTTCCTCAAATATGCCAAGCTTGCTGCTTGCCTGGAGCGCAAAACGCTGCACAAGCCACAGCCACAGAACAGAGCAGCGCTGCCCCCACCATGTGTAGAACTGCCGCACCAACTCTATCATGAACCACTGTGCTCAGGACGCAGTCCCCCACTACCAGAAATTTTGCAGTCGAGATTCCCACATTTGGGGAATTCGCAGGGGTCAGCATGACCGGCGTGCAATGGCCAAGCCTCGCCCTGGGTGAAC
Source organism: Danio kyathit (assembly GCA_903798195.1). Taxonomy (NCBI): domain Eukaryota; kingdom Metazoa; phylum Chordata; class Actinopteri; order Cypriniformes; family Danionidae; genus Danio; species Danio kyathit. The sequence continues at coordinate 68,411 of CAIGQS010000004.1, forward strand.
CACCTTTCTGATCATGGTATCTCCCCTGCCAGGTGAGTATGAATTGCTGGGTGGAGCAAATGGCGGGGCGGTTTTTCATCGGCCGTCCTCCCTGACGGTCATGCCCAGCCACCCCTGTCTCCTGACGGGGCGCTGCACTTTTCACCAGACGTGCCCTGTGCTTGCAAACCACTCGCTAGTAACTGTGGCAACGAATAAAGAATTTGAGCTTCCACCAGCTGCCTGCTTGTTGTTTTGTCAACAGTTGGGGCTGCCAACACAAACACATGGATTCCACCGGACGCACTCGATTTGGGGACAGCAGTCACTGTGGGGGGAGGGTAGGGGGTCTCCTGTTCTTTCTTTCTTTTCCTCCGGCTGTTTTCTTTCTCTACAGACGCCGTGTTTCTCTGGTTAGTTGTTGATTTGATCTATTCTGGCATGTCGACCTGCTGCTTTGCTACGATTTGGACCCTGTTTGCCTAGAGCTGCGGGCTTTTCACTCTTGACTTTTATATTTTATGTTCTATTTTTTTTACGTCAGCCTATCAGCACAGCGCTCAAACGGCATGGCTTGAAGAACAACACTCGACAAACGTTCTGGACCAGAACTTCACTAACAAAAGCGGAAGCGTTGACTAAACGACCTCCCGCTGCAATCAGCTTACATTCCTGAGATGGGGAAACCACAGATGGCTAGCAGTGACATTGCCCCTGGTTCAGATTGGTTTAGAATCGTCCTTCGGCCCAAAATGCCACAGACGTCTACAAAAGATTGCAATTCTTGAAACAAAGTGACCTCTGATCCGAGCAGAAGCGTTCGTTTACCCAGTGACAAATAAAATGACGACCTTTCACGGTCTGCATTCGTTCCGTCAGTAATAGCGGCCGGCCGGCAAATATGATTCTGAGATTCCACAGGGCACATCCGCTAGACGGACGAAAGCCACCGGGGGCTCCCTTTGCGCGTTCCTTGACCTGGCCTAGCAGCTTTGAGAGAGGACCACTCGAGTCGTTGTTTGCCGCGTCAGAGCAGACACCCCTAACAATGGGTAAGCAGGCCTTCCTCAAATATGCCAAGCTTGCTGCTTGCCTGGAGCGCAAAACGCTGCACAAGCCACAGCCACAGAACAGAGCAGCGCTGCCCCCACCATGTGTAGAACTGCCGCACCAACTCTATCATGAACCACTGTGCTCAGGACGCAGTCCCCCACTACCAGAAATTTTGCAGTCGAGATTCCCACATTTGGGGAATTCGCAGGGGTCAGCATGACCGGCGTGCAATGGCCAAGCCTCGCCCTGGGTGAACCACCTTTCTGATCATGGTATCTCCCCTGCCAGGTGAGTATGAATTGCTGGGTGGAGCAAATGGCGGGGCGGTTTTTCATCGGCCGTCCTCCCTGACGGTCATGCCCAGCCACCCCTGTCTCCTGACGGGGCGCTGCACTTTTCACCAGACGTGCCCTGTGCTTGCAAACCACTCGCTAGTAACTGTGGCAACGAATAAAGAATTTGAGCTTCCACCAGCTGCCTGCTTGTTGTTTTGTCAACAGTTGGGGCTGCCAACACAAACACATGGATTCCACCGGACGCACTCGATTTGGGGACAGCAGTCACTGTGGGGGGAGGGTAGGGGGTCTCCTGTTCTTTCTTTCTTTTCCTCCGGCTGTTTTCTTTCTCTACAGACGCCGTGTTTCTCTGGTTAGTTGTTGATTTGATCTATTCTGGCATGTCGACCTGCTGCTTTGCTACGATTTGGACCCTGTTTGCCTAGAGCTGCGTGCTTTTCACTCTTGACTTTTATATTTTATGTTCTATTTTTTTTACGTCAGCCTATCAGCACAGCGCTCAAACGGCATGGCTTGAAGAACAACACTCGACAAACGTTCTGGACCAGAACTTCACTAACAAAAGCGGAAGCGTTGACTAAACGACCTCCCGCTGCAATCAGCTTACATTCCTGAGATGGGGAAACCACAGATGGCTAGCAGTGACATTGCCCCTGGTTCAGATTGGTTTAGAATCGTCCTTCGGCCCAAAATGCCACAGACGTCTACAAAAGATTGCAATTCTTGAAACAAAGTGACCTCTGATCCGAGCAGAAGCGTTCGTTTACCCAGTGACAAATAAAATGACGACCTTTCACGGTCTGCATTCGTTCCGTCAGTAATAGCGGCCGGCCGGCAAATATGATTCTGAGATTCCACAGGGCACATCCGCTAGACGGACGAAAGCCACCGGGGGCTCCCTTTGCGCGTTCCTTGACCTGGCCTAGCAGCTTTGAGAGAGGACCACTCGAGTCGTTGTTTGCCGCGTCAGAGCAGACACCCCTAACAATGGGTAAGCAGGCCTTCCTCAAATATGCCAAGCTTGCTGCTTGCCTGGAGCGCAAAACGCTGCACAAGCCACAGCCACAGAACAGAGCAGCGCTGCCCCCACCATGTGTAGAACTGCCGCACCAACTCTATCATGAACCACTGTGCTCAGGACGCAGTCCCCCACTACCAGAAATTTTGCAGTCGAGATTCCCACATTTGGGGAATTCGCAGGGGTCAGCATGACCGGCGTGCAATGGCCAAGCCTCGCCCTGGGTGAACCACCTTTCTGATCATGGTATCTCCCCTGCCAGGTGAGTATGAATTGCTGGGTGGAGCAAATGGCGGGGCGGTTTTTCATCGGCCGTCCTCCCTGACGGTCATGCCCAGCCACCCCTGTCTCCTGACGGGGCGCTGCACTTTTCACCAGACGTGCCCTGTGCTTGCAAACCACTCGCTAGTAACTGTGGCAACGAATAAAGAATTTGAGCTTCCACCAGCTGCCTGCTTGTTGTTTTGTCAACAGTTGGGGCTGCCAACACAAACACATGGATTCCACCGGACGCACTCGATTTGGGGACAGCAGTCACTGTGGGGGGAGGGTAGGGGGTCTCCTGTTCTTTCTTTCTTTTCCTCCGGCTGTTTTCTTTCTCTACAGACGCCGTGTTTCTCTGGTTAGTTGTTGATTTGATCTATTCTGGCATGTCGACCTCCTGCTTTGCTACGATTTGGACCCTGTTTGCCTAGAGCTGCGGGCTTTTCACTCTTGACTTTTATATTTTATGTTCTATTTTTTTTACGTCAGCCTATCAGCACAGCGCTCAAACGGCATGGCTTGAAGAACAACACTCGACAAACGTTCTGGACCAGAACTTCACTAACAAAAGCGGAAGCGTTGACTAAACGACCTCCCGCTGCAATCAGCTTACATTCCTGAGATGGGGAAACCACAGATGGCTAGCAGTGACATTGCCCCTGGTTCAGATTGGTTTAGAATCGTCCTTCGGCCCAAAATGCCACAGACGTCTACAAAAGATTGCAATTCTTGAAACAAAGTGACCTCTGATCCGAGCAGAAGCGTTCGTTTACCCAGTGACAAATAAAATGACGACCTTTCACGGTCTGCATTCGTTCCGTCAGTAATAGCGGCCGGCCGGCAAATATGATTCTGAGATTCCACAGGGCACATCCGCTAGACGGACGAAAGCCACCGGGGGCTCCCTTTGCGCGTTCCTTGACCTGGCCTAGCAGCTTTGAGAGAGGACCACTCGAGTCGTTGTTTGCCGCGTCAGAGCAGACACCCCTAACAATGGGTAAGCAGGCCTTCCTCAAATATGCCAAGCTTGCTGCTTGCCTGGAGCGCAAAACGCTGCACAAGCCACAGCCACAGAACAGAGCAGCGCTGCCCCCACCATGTGTAGAACTGCCGCACCAACTCTATCATGAACCACTGTGCTCAGGGGAGCGACGCAGTCCCCCACTACCAGAAATTTTGCAGTCGAGATTCCCACATTTGGGGAATTCGCAGGGGTCAGCATGACCGGCGTGCAATGGCCAAGCCTCGCCCTGGGTGAACCACCTTTCTGATCATGGTATCTCCCCTGCCAGGTAAGTATGAATTGCTGGGTGGAGCAAATGGCGGGGCGGTTTTTCATCGGCCGTCCTCCCTGACGGTCATGCCCAGCCACCCCTGTCTCCTGACGGGGCGCTGCACTTTTCACCAGACGTGCCCTGTGCTTGCAAACCACTCGCTAGTAACTGTGGCAACGAATAAAGAATTTGAGCTTCCACCAGCTGCCTGCTTGTTGTTTTGTCAACAGTTGGGGCTGCCAACACAAACACATGGATTCCACCGGACGCACTCGATTTGGGGACAGCAGTCACTGTGGGGGGAGGGTAGGGGGTCTCCTGTTCTTTCTTTCTTTTCCTCCGGCTGTTTTCTTTCTCTACAGACGCCGTGTTTCTCTGGTTAGTTGTTGATTTGATCTATTCTGGCATGTCGACCTGCTGCTTTGCTACGATTTGGACCCTGTTTGCCTAGAGCTGCGGGCTTTTCACTCTTGACTTTTATATTTTATGTTCTATTTTTTTTACGTCAGCCTATCAGCACAGCGCTCAAACGGCATGGCTTGAAGAACAACACTCGACAAACGTTCTGGACCAGAACTTCACTAACAAAAGCGGAAGCGTTGACTAAACGACCTCCCGCTGCAATCAGCTTACATTCCTGAGATGGGGAAACCACAGATGGCTGGCAGTGACATTGCCCCTGGTTCAGATTGGTTTAGAATCGTCCTTCGGCCCAAAATGCCACAGACGTCTACAAAAGATTGCAATTCTTGAAACAAAGTGACCTCTGATCCGAGCAGAAGCGTTCGTTTACCCAGTGACAAATAAAATGACGACCTTTCACGGTCTGCATTCGTTCCGTCAGTAATAGCGGCCGGCCGGCAAATATGATTCTGAGATTCCACAGGGCACATCCGCTAGACGGACGAAAGCCACCGGGGGCTCCCTTTGCGCGTTCCTTGACCTGGCCTAGCAGCTTTGAGAGAGGACCACTCGAGTCGTTGTTTGCCGCGTCAGAGCAGACACCCCTAACAATGGGTAAGCAGGCCTTCCTCAAATATGCCAAGCTTGCTGCTTGCCTGGAGCGCAAAACGCTGCACAAGCCACAGCCACAGAACAGAGCAGCGCTGCCCCCACCATGTGTAGAACTGCCGCACCAACTCTATCATGAACCACTGTGCTCAGGACGCAGTCCCCCACTACCAGAAATTTTGCAGTCGAGATTCCCACATTTGGGGAATTCGCAGGGGTCAGCATGACCGGCGTGCAATGGCCAAGCCTCGCCCTGGGTGAACCACCTTTCTGATCATGGTATCTCCCCTGCCAGGTGAGTATGAATTGCTGGGTGGAGCAAATGGCGGGGCGGTTTTTCATCGGCCGTCCTCCCTGACGGTCATGCCCAGCCACCCCTGTCTCCTGACGGGGCGCTGCACTTTTCACCAGACGTGCCCTGTGCTTGCAAACCACTCGCTAGTAACTGTGGCAACGAATAAAGAATTTGAGCTTCCACCAGCTGCCTGCTTGTTGTTTTGTCAACAGTTGGGGCTGCCAACACAAACACATGGATTCCACCGGACGCACTCGATTTGGGGACAGCAGTCACTGTGGGGGGAGGGTAGGGGGTCTCCTGTTCTTTCTTTCTTTTCCTCCGGCTGTTTTCTTTCTCTACAGACGCCGTGTTTCTCTGGTTAGTTGTTGATTTGATCTATTCTGGCATGTCGACCTGCTGCTTTGCTACGATTTGGACCCTGTTTGCCTAGAGCTGCGGGCTTTTCACTCTTGACTTTTATATTTTATGTTCTATTTTTTTTACGTCAGCCTATCAGCACAGCGCTCAAACGGCATGGCTTGAAGAACAACACTCGACAAACGTTCTGGACCAGAACTTCACTAACAAAAGCGGAAGCGTTGACTAAACGACCTCCCGCTGCAATCAGCTTACATTCCTGAGATGGGGAAACCACAGATGGCTGGCAGTGACATTGCCCCTGGTTCAGATTGGTTTAGAATCGTCCTTCGGCCCAAAATGCCACAGACGTCTACAAAAGATTGCAATTCTTGAAACAAAGTGACCTCTGATCCGAGCAGAAGCGTTCGTTTACCCAGTGACAAATAAAATGACGACCTTTCACGGTCTGCATTCGTTCCGTCAGTAATAGCGGCCGGCCGGCAAATATGATTCTGAGATTCCACAGGGCACATCCGCTAGACGGACGAAAGCCACCGGGGGCTCCCTTTGCGCGTTCCTTGACCTGGCCTAGCAGCTTTGAGAGAGGACCACTCGAGTCGTTGTTTGCCGCGTCAGAGCAGACACCCCTAACAATGGGTAAGCAGGCCTTCCTCAAATATGCCAAGCTTGCTGCTTGCCTGGAGCGCAAAACGCTGCACAAGCCACAGCCACAGAACAGAGCAGCGCTGCCCCCACCATGTGTAGAACTGCCGCACCAACTCTATCATGAACCACTGTGCTCAGGGGAGAGCGCGAACGCAGTCCCCCACTACCAGAAATTTTGCAGTCGAGATTCCCACATTTGGGGAATTCGCAGGGGTCAGCATGACCGGCGTGCAATGGCCAAGCCTCGCCCTGGGTGAACCACCTTTCTGATCATGGTATCTCCCCTGCCAGGTAAGTATGAATTGCTGGGTGGAGCAAATGGCGGGGCGGTTTTTCATCGGCCGTCCTCCCTGACGGTCATGCCCAGCCACCCCTGTCTCCTGACGGGGCGCTGCACTTTTCACCAGACGTGCCCTGTGCTTGCAAACCACTCGCTAGTAACTGTGGCAACGAATAAAGAATTTGAGCTTCCACCAGCTGCCTGCTTGTTGTTTTGTCAACAGTTGGGGCTGCCAACACAAACACATGGATTCCACCGGACGCACTCGATTTGGGGACAGCAGTCACTGTGGGGGGAGGGTAGGGGGTCTCCTGTTCTTTCTTTCTTTTCCTCCGGCTGTTTTCTTTCTCTACAGACGCCGTGTTTCTCTGGTTAGTTGTTGATTTGATCTATTCTGGCATGTCGACCTGCTGCTTTGCTACGATTTGGACCCTGTTTGCCTAGAGCTGCGGGCTTTTCACTCTTGACTTTTATATTTTATGTTCTATTTTTTTTACGTCAGCCTATCAGCACAGCGCTCAAACGGCATGGCTTGAAGAACAACACTCGACAAACGTTCTGGACCAGAACTTCACTAACAAAAGCGGAAGCGTTGACTAAACGACCTCCCGCTGCAATCAGCTTACATTCCTGAGATGGGGAAACCACAGATGGCTGGCAGTGACATTGCCCCTGGTTCAGATTGGTTTAGAATCGTCCTTCGGCCCAAAATGCCACAGACGTCTACAAAAGATTGCAATTCTTGAAACAAAGTGACCTCTGATCCGAGCAGAAGCGTTCGTTTACCCAGTGACAAATAAAATGACGACCTTTCACGGTCTGCATTCGTTCCTAAAGACCTCGGCTGACAGCAAGAGGAGTGTTGCCCTCTTTTTCAGCACTTCTGGCAGAGTGTGCATGCAAGCGTTGGTGGTATAGTGGTGAGCATAGCTGCCTTCCAAGCAGTCGACCCGGGTTGGATTCCTGGCCCACACATCACCTTTGTCCTTTGTAATCCTACATGGCCAGCGGCTACAGTTGTGAAGTTCTCCTCTGACCTGCGGGTAGATCAGTGCAAATTGCGATGGCTTGGCTCCGCAGTCTGGGCATGTCTATTTAGCGCCGAAACACAAACAAAGTGTGCCTTGGTAGAAAGCCTTCTTTTTCGGCACTTCTGTCAGAGTTTGTCCACAAGCGTCAGTGGTATAGTGGTGAGCTTAGCTGCCTTCCAAGCAGTTCGTACGGGTTTGAGTCCCTGCCAACGCATCCCCTTTGGCTATTTTACCACATATCCAGTCACCACCCCTTGGAGGATGTTTGGGTAGCTTGGTGCATTTTCTGCAGTGCCGACCCCAAGGATCTTGGCTGACAGCAGGAGGAGGGTTCAAAACTGGCCTTGGGGAGCTTTTTCTTCATTAATATTCCTTGCTTCCTCGTCAGTCTTTGACTGGTCATCAGCAGTAACTTGAACAGTGCACCACACAGGAGAACGTTATTAGCATGTTTTGCAGCAAACAAAGCACGCCGTTCATTCTTACACATGGCCTAGCTTTTACTCCACAAAATGTCAGCCCGACCTGTCATGAGCTGCATCCAGTCAACCCTTGCAATGACATTAGAACCGGTGGAGCTCATTAGCTCATTAAAGTGAATACTGGGTGACAGAAGATGAGAACTCCGCCACTGCAGCGTGAAATTATCGACCTCTGTTTTTTTGGTGAGGTTGTACCTTTGAACGCTTCATCTATCCTCAATGTCGGAACGAGATGGGATCCATACTCGGCATGTTTTTTTCTGGGGAGTTTTTTCTTCGGCCAGAGCCCACACAAAGAACTCCTTGGTTGAAAGCTTTCGTTTTCTACGCCGCTTCTGTGAGAGGATGTCCACAAGCGTTGGTAATACAGTGGTGAGCATAGCTGGCTTCCAAGCAGATTCCTGGCCAATGTATCCTTTTGGCTGCCGTAATATTACATGGCCAGGCGCCACCCTTGTGAAGATGTCCCATGACTCGTGAGTAGATCAGTGCCTATTGCGAAGGTTGGGATCCATATGCTGCACGTTTTTTTAGTGCCGAACCCAAACGAAGAGGGCCTTGGTTGAAAGCATTCTTTTTGAGCTCTTCTGCCGAGCACTGTCCACAGGCGTTGGTGGTATAGTGGTGAGCATAGCTGCCTTCCAAGCAGTTGACCCGGGTTAGATTCCTGGCCAACGCATTGCGTTTGGCTGCTGCATATATCACATGGCCGGGTGCCACCGCTGGGAAATTGTCCTGTTATCAGCGCATGTCGCCATGGCTGGGCTCCGTACTCTGGAGCTTTGGTTTAGCCCCAAACAGAAAGTGCCATATTTGAAAGCATACTTTTTCAGCACTTCTGCTGGAGAACGTCCACAAGCGTTGGTGGTATAGGGGTGAGAATACAGATATGGCTACTGAGAATGCGCGAGTGATTTAAACAAATCTCGTGCATGTCCGCAGTAATGCGCGGCAATACGCAACATAGTCTAACACAAGCAGTACATGGCCAGCAGGGGGCAGTTATGTAACATAGTGAGCACACTGAACGGATATACTGTAGCAGCCAGAGCACGTGAGCTAAAGGGCTCCATAACAACAGACATTAAATTACTGTTATGTTTTTTGAAACGGTTTAAATTAATTGCCCAGTTTCAGTGTGTTTCATGTTTTAATTTAGTTTCGTTTTTTTAAATGTGCGTGTGAAATATGTACTGTACACATGGCAGCACATAGGCCTATGGCAGCAACACCGACAAAAATAGCAGAGATTCTATGTATCAGTAGGTGGTCTGTGGCGTGGTTGTAAGGCGTATGGCAACATGATCTGAGGTGATCAATCATGATCAAGATCCCGGTTCGAAGCCAGCGCGTTGGTAATCACAATTTTCTTTTTTCCCCCACTACATATCACATCGAAAATACATTTATCTTAAATAGAAAGGAAATATTTTTTGTAATTAAAATAAAGTATATGAAATATATAAAATGAGATATAAAGTCACAAGCTGACTCATAGGTATTTAATAAGGATAATAGGAATAATAAATATTCTATAAACAGTTATTTTCCACCTAGTGTTAAATGTTAGAGACATCCTAATATAATCAAATGCCATTAATTATTTTGTAAGATATTTCTTTAGTATTTCTTTAATGGCATTTAAGGGATTTAAGGCTGCATGGACAACAGAACACATACAGGTATGAAATATATATATATATATATATATATATATATATATATATATATATATATATATATATATATATATATATATATATATAATTAAATTCGGGTTTTTGTTGGAAGGTCCGCATGGAAGGTCCGTATATCAAGGCAGCACCTTGCTGTCATTTTTGCTGTCCTTACGAAGAACTTAAAGTGCCTGTCTGGCTTTGACTTGACCGGCCTTTCGCGCACACATGATGTTTCATATTTTAGGTATCGGTCTTGTGGCTTTCATATAAAGCACTTTACAGCCGTTGCATAGCCTATTACATATACCCAGTAGTGATACGCGGATGGCGGTTATATTCGTGCGCGCTGCGTATAATCCGCGGGTCGGTCGGGTCGGGTAATAAAATGTACATTATGATTAATTGCGGGTGGATGAGTTTAATTATTAATAATTTTTGCTTTGTATTTTTTATTTGTTAAAGCAGAACTGGAAGTGAAACCACTCCGAGAGAAACCTAAAAAGGGAGAAATAAAAACAAAAGGAAGGAAAGAAAAGTGCCGTACATATATAATTTTATTTAGTGTCTGACACATTAGGTATTGCATTTTAAAATACTGATTTATTTTAACATGCGAACAGCAGCATACAGCACATAATAACAACAGAAACTCTTTAAGTACCAGCGTTTCCAACAGCATAAAAAACATATATAAATAAAAAGCATAAAATAAATAGGCCTGCCCAGGTGTTTCACCTAAATTAAAAATTTAGATTAAAAAGAAAATACTGACCTAATCCTTTTTTAAGGACAAGCATATGCTTTCCCCCCATCATATGTTTTTTCCAAATAAAAAAAAAGCCAATATTTTTAATATAAGTCATTATTTTAAAGAGTATGACTTGAGCAACTTATTTTACCATAACTTCTGTGCTTTCTTTTTCTGTCTCGCTCGCGGTTCATGAACCGCATGACATGTTGATCTTCTTATTAGGCTACTAATAATTTTATTTATTACATATATTATTGCATTAATATGCATAGATATTTTATAGTTTATATAGCTATAAACTGAACGCTTCAGATTGGTGCGGAGTTATCATTATGCAAAAGTCAAGCTCCTCTGCGCTTCACGCCCGTGCGCATTCCATGACGAATCCTTCACCTGCCTTACACACGCTCTGTCTGTTAGGCTACGGACTAAGACATACAGTACAGACAAAATGACGAGCACGAACTTAGAATTGTTCTCTTTAAGCTACATTATGACTTAGAATTAAACAAATCCTTTTAGAATCTATTCGATTTGAATTCTGTTGGGTATGTGTTCTTTTGTGCAGGCTTAAATACCATGAATTAATTTGTAAGTTAATTATTTAGTTTAATAGTTTTAGTAGGACTAATCCAGGAAGGAATCATTCGATTTCATCATTAATTATTAAAATGTAATCTTAATTAAAACAAGGATACGCATTAATAAGACATGGTCGTGGAAGCGAATTCGAATTATATTCAGAGCTTCGTAGTTTAAAATAGGCTAACAGCCAGTTAAACTATAGTATAAGATAACACACATAGCTGCCTAAATAAATGCCTGTCTGTTAATCTATTAAAATATTATTAAAAAACTGTACTGAAAGAAAAAAAGCACAAGAAAGAATGCCGCTTTGAAACAGAAACTTAGTTTGTCAACATTCTTTAATTTTAGACAGTTATTTTAGATTTTTTTTTGTTACAAAAAAAAAATAGAGTTAGCCTACTAGAGAAATTTCATGTTGGAGCGGGATCTGAGCGGTATTGGTTTACCGGCGAGCGTGAGCGGAATGTTCGGAGCTCACATGCTCACATGCTCTGCTGGATACCAAGGAGTGGGGCTGCTCCTTTAAGTAGCGTGTCATAACTGCTGCTGGTGAGGAAGAGCACGCATAAGTGCGCAAAGCTGGTAGCTATAGATATAACCAAAAGCAAGATCATATTATAAATGTTTCTTTAACGATACTTATCGAAAATTCATCAGTTTACCCCTCGAATAGTAATTTTTAATTGCACCGTTAAGAAATCAGGGCATTCTAGAGCCCTGCAATACTTAATAAAATAACGTTCTAACCGTTTTTTTTCCCCTAGAAAACCGTTTTCGGAATTTTTGTTTACTAAGGAACGCAAAAACAGAAACGAAAAAAATATCAATTCAGCTCGGAGTGAACCGATTGAATTTTTTTTCGTTTTTTAAGCCCTGATATGTATAGGTTATTGCGTGTTCTTTTAAGGATAGCTTTAGGGGGGCGTGATAAGGGGCCCCGCGAGATATTTTTGTGTCAAAACGTCACAGAGAAGTGATATCAGCCATTGGCGGCAAACTGCGGAGAAATGACTGGAGCTTCTTTCGCGCGCTCTAGGTGTCGCGCGCATTCGCTCTCACGTGCACTCCCTCTCTCTGCCTTCACGCGCACTCCCTCTGTGTTCCCGCATTCAGAAGTTAACCCCCAAATTAACACGGGTAATAAAAAGATTCAACTTCAGTCATGTTCATGTTGTGAAACACTATCAAAATGTCCACTGTTGATTATATCAGACTTTTTTAACCTTTTAATAGAGGAAGTTCTCGGCTCTGCGTATTATTAATCAGAAGCTAAGTATATATAGTTTTACGTTAAATCTTGAATTTACAAACAGTCGGCAAGTACCGGAGAACAGATGTAACACATTAATCAAATTTAGTTTTCAGTCACGTTGAAAGTAATATTCTACTCGTTTAGTTTTGCCTTCATTCATTCTAGATGTCAGTACTGACATACGAGTCTTCAACACATGATTTTTTTACAACACGTTTTTTTTTTTAACATAATAGTTTAACTAACTAATTTCTAATAACTACTTTTTTTATCTTTCCCATGGTGACAGTCAGTGCAAAATATTTAACTAGTTATTCTGCAAGATAGTTGTATTCAGATTAAAGCGTAATTGAAAGACTTCATTAGGTTATTTTAACTAGGACAGCTAGAATAATTAGTGAAGTTATAGTATAACTGGTTTGTTGTGTAGACAATCAAAAATATACAGTAAATATTTCTTAAGGAGGCTAATAATACTGACCTTAAAATAGTATTTTTAAAAATAATAAACTGCTTTTATTTAAGAAATAAACTATAAGAAAAAGACTTATTATTTATTATTATTACTTCTTTTTTACAGGAAATACTGTAAAAAAAATGTCCTTGGTTTGTTAAAGATCACTTGGAACACATTATTTTAAATTAATGGGAGGGCAAAAAAAATTGACTTCGAAGTTCATTCATTCATTCATTCATTTTCTTGTCGGCTTTGTCCCTTGCGGGGTCGCCACAGCGGAATGAACCGCCAACTTATCCAGCACGATTTTTACGCAGCGGATGCCCTTCCAGCCGCAACCCATCTCTGGGAACTTCCACACACACATTCACACTCATACACTATGGACAATTTAGCTTACCCAATTCACCTGTACTGCATGTCTTTGGACTGTGGGGGAAACCGGAGCACCCGGAGGAAACCCACGCGAACCCAGGGAGAACATGCAAACTCCACACAGAAACGCCAACTGACCCAGCCCAGCCGAGGTTCGAACCTGCAACCCAGCGACGTTCTTGCTGTGAGGCAACAGCACTACCTACTGCGCCACTGGGTTGCAGACTTCAAAGTTTACAGGTGTAAAATGTGCCTTGATGTACTTGAACGTTAGAAATGTGTTATCCACTACAATACAAATGTCCTTGTCAAATAAATTAACGAGGAAGATTATTTTGAGTATGGGCTGCATGGTGGCGCAGTGGGTAGCACGTTCGCCTCACAGCAAGAAGGCTGCTATGTGAGCCCCGGCTGGGTCAGTTGGAGTTTCTGTGTAGAGCTTGCATGTTCTCCCTGTGTTGGCGTGGGTTTCCTCCGGGTGCTCCGGTTTCCCCCACAAATCCAAAAACATGTGGTGTAAGTGAATTGGGTAAGCTAAATTGTCCGTAGTGTATGTGTGTGAATGAGTATGTATGGATGTTTCCCAGTGAAAGGTGAAAGTGGAAGGGCATCCGCTGTGTAAAACATATGCTGGATAAATTGGTGGTTCATTCTGCTGTGGGGCCCCCAGATTAATAAAGGGACTAAGCCGAAAAAGAAAATGAATGATTACTTTGAGTTTAAGTTATATAATTATCTTGTTTATGAAGACTGCAGAGTTATGCATGAAAAAAAATCACTTTGAATAATTAAGTAGTTTGTGATGTATGTTAAAGTGTGCCCTCTAAAAGCACATCTGGCCCCCCTGTCATTCTGGTCTAGAACCGCCATTGCTTGTAACACTCGCGCCAACACCCCCCCCCTTAACAATAAGCCCTGGAGGGGGCCCCCGCATTTTGCGCTACACCACTGAGCATACGGTGAATTTAGGATGAAATCTCCTTTAATATATTTTATTTATTAAGGTACAATTATTAATATTATTTAATAAAAAGTGCCAGTTTCCACTTGAGCCCCTACTCCTTAAAATGTCTCTGCACGTCCCTGCTTGTGAGTAAAAAAACCGGTTTGGCGGGGAACATTAGCATACGAAAAGTGGAATGGGGGTGGGGGAATTGCTGCTCTCTGGCAAACTGTAAAACCTAAGGCCTTCGAAAGTTTTGCTTTTGAAAAAAGGAGGCGGCTAAAAATAAACTTCACCAGGCCCGTAGCCAGCCTGGTGAAAGGGGTGGTTCTTTTTTCTCGAAAACTAGACCTTTTTGCAGTTATACGCCTCAGTTTCTACTTAACTATGAGATTTAAATACTGCATTTAGTAACATTGTAAGCAGTACTTTTTTCGCTGGATTAGCTAGTCAGATGTCATCATAACCACACTTTTTGATGTATTAAAAATATTTCCTACAAATTTGCAATAAAGAAAAATTAAAACAATAATTTTTAAAATACAAATTTATTACATCATATATCATTAGGAAAAATAGGAATCTGTTAAAGTTTTAAAGTAAAAAAATTGTAGCCTACTGTCATTTATTAGACAAAAAACAAACTGGCCAGCACATTCAACTGTCCTCAGTCACAATTTGGCCATTTTAATAAAAAATAATAATTAAAACATAATAATAATAACAACAACAACAATAATAATAATAATAATAATAATGAATTCTTCAGAATTTTTCTAGCCTCCTTGGTAAAAAAAAAAAAAAAAAAAAAGTAAATTTGAAAATTTCTGGATATCAACAATATAGCCAAAATATATTCAAATTAATGTAATATGGTCCGCTTCTGGTGCTTCACACCTTTTTATTGCTCATTTTTATTTCAGGAATAAAAAATAGGGAAAGGGAGGTCGTGTACTGGACAAGTCAATAAATATACAGGACGTGCCGGCTAAGGCGGCCAGTTCGTAGGGACAGATTTTCATCTGTTAGGAAGTAAGTAACGTTAGCCTTACCCTGTTTGGCAGTCTTTTTGAACATATGTTCAATATTTTGCGATAATGACGCCGCTGCCTGCCCTTTCTGCCACTCTTGCTCTTTTCGACCCATGGCGTTGGTATGGATGTCGCATTAAAGATTGTAATGTTACCACTCAGTGGGTTATGTCACGTGACTCGCGTCACATTATTGTGGCTTTGAGGCTCCATGGGATTTGAATTACTGGCCATAGTTAAATAAAATGACACTTTATTACGATATATATTAAATATAAATATATTATCTTAATTATATAATAAATATATTATATAATATTAAATTACATAAAATAATTAAAAGGACAAATTCTGGACCTTTTGGCCGTGGGGGGTGGTTCGTTCGAACCACCCGAACCCCCCCTGGCTACGGGCATGTTCACTGTGGCTGTACATTTTTTCCTACAAACTTTTTGGAACGTGATTAGTTAATATTTTTTACATACGTTTCAACAACATGTTTGTATTTAAAAAAGCTGGATAGCAGGCAAATATTTCAGTTCAGAAAAAAAACTTGCCCACTGTCTTATAATGTATAAATTTGTTATAACTGAAAATTGAGAGTGAAATTACAATGGGACTTTTTGTAGATATTTATGAAATGCTACAAAAAAATTGCAGCTATTACGCAATTAAACATGAGTTCTGTGTCCTCAAGTAAACGTTTATGTTTTATATGACGTGGTAAAATTTAAAAATTAAATTAATTAAATTTTACATGTAAAGCTTTATCTGAAGGATATTTAATATATTTAATATTTTGAATTGCAATATGCTTAGGAGAATCAGTCTAGGCATGCCGTTTTAAAATATGTGCGCATGATCTTAGTAATTAACTTGACAAAGCAGAAGACAAACTACTGTAATACAGCACAAAATAGTTCAGAAAATGTCACCTAAATGCTGTATTTAAACTTCTTAATCAAATACAAAATGTGGGGAGAAAATACAGAAAAGGTACACTTTTAGAGTAAAATAAACTTTATTTAAAAATAAAAAATGCAATAAAACGTTCATGCACATAAAGCAGATTTGATCACAAGTAGAGATGTACAGTATTACTTAATTATATGCATTAGCCAATGAGTGCGCTAGCATCACAAACAAAAATTCAATCAACACAAACAAATTAAAATATTTTAGAATAGCATATGTCGGTGGTGATGTCATTATCTTTAATTCAAATATCAATATTTTAATAACAGAAGCAGCACTAACATAAAGTATATTTGATCACAAGTAGAGATGTACAGTATTACTTAACCACATTCCAGTGTGTCCACCTTTACGCTAATATTCTTCTTGTCTCGTTGTAAAGTACAATGGCCAACTATTGTGATTCTTTGTGTCTTATAAGTAAATAAATGAAATTAAGTAGAAGTGACTTCTTTAGGAATCGCTATACTTCAAACTGTTTGTTTTGCGTTGTTTGTGGTTATCTGTCAGAGTTATAAGGACAACACATTATTAGAGGGTTTAAAAAGTTTTGCTTTTACAAAAAAGACAAAGAGTTCAAGAAAACGCACTGAAAATGAAAGAAATGGCGGCTAAGAATAAACGTCACTGTGGCTGTACATTTTTTTTCTACAAACGTTTTGGAACGTGATTAGTTAATATTTTTATATACATTACAACAACATGTTTGTATTTAAAAGAACTCGATAGCAGGCAAATATTTAAGTTCAGAATAAAAGTTGGGCCCTATCTTATACTTAAAATTTTCTTATAAATGGAAATTGAGAGTGAAATTACAAAGGGACTTTTTGTAGATATTTTTGAAATGCTATTACGCAACAATTACCTACTGTTATTTTAAAATAATAAATACGGGTAACACCGTGACACAACTGCAGAGACCATGCTTGTGTCAAAATGTTATCTGACAGAGTAGGCTGGATTGCTGGATCGTGGTGCTTAAAATTCTACATTTAAAAATAAAATGTGTAACTCTTCAAATAACAATTTTAAATTGAAATTTGTTCCAAGTGTAATATTATAAGTGTAATGTAAACGTTTGCAGAACATTAGATAGATGTTTTCAGTACCTACATTTATGTTCTTAATACATTCACAACATTTTGTTATGGAGTAAGATGAATTATGCTATTTATTGATAGAGTATCCTGCTGTAGGCTATTTTACAATGTTCTCTACAAAATAGGTTGTACAGAAATAGTGTTGCCTATGATTACATACAGTAATATAAAAAATAATTAGTACAGAATACTGAATACAATATAGCAAAACGGCTCCCTTTTCAACAAAATAAGCTTTATTAATCACAAAATATTGTTTTTCGATTACAAACACAACAATTTCGGTTTTATTATTCTTTTAAAAAGCGGAAATGTTGCTCTTTTATTTCTAAGAAGTTCGTTAAGTCTGTCTCTTATCTGCTTCCAGTCACGGGCTTCGGGGTGGAATCTACGATTAACGGCATCTGAAAGGGATCGGCGAAGGTTGTCGGGCAGTGCGTTTTTTCCCCTGGAACCGTCGAAGTTAACAGAACCAGCCCAGCTCTGATACAGGTTGAGAGGAATTAACATTTTGAACAAACGTGCAGCGAAACGATCTGCCCGCGGTTTCCCATCTGGTCCCGTGGAAGCCAGTTACACTTGATTCTCGGTCTCTAATGAAATGTTCTTTAAAACCACATCTGGAAGAATCACTCCCTGCACAAGAGACCGGCGAACATGATGACCAGAACGGGAAGTGTTTCTTGGTGTTTCAGGTAAACTCAAATGGAAAGATGCCATCGCGGAATGTGGAGGAGGATGGGAAAATGTATCATCTTGATTTGGCAACTCATCAGCGTGGACCGTCGACATCGTCGTCATTTGGTCATACCCATGGAGCGCGCTGACCAAACAAAATCTTTATTTAACTGTGTGTTGAAGGTCCGTGTAGATAATGGCGTAGAGATCTCAGATGGAACACCGAAATCACCATTACAAGGGTATAACGAAGAGGAATGGTGTTCTTGGACAGACGGACGAGGTGACCATGTCTCTGAAAACTGTTGGCTGTTCGTTAGGCTCTCTAAATATATTAAAGGATCTGCGGGACTGTCAGTGGATGTGGACTGATCGGCTGTCTGTGGATGAGTTTTCTCGTTAAAACGCGCCTCCAACAAACCCATCCATGTAAATCGATCTTTACAGAAACTATTTGTTGTTTAATTTTAGTTTGTATTGCAAGTGTATTCGTATTGTAGAATTACATCATCATAGTTAGTTATAACTATTCACTAAGTTATAGCGAATGTTGTAGTAAAATGACTAAAATATGTTTTATATGATGTGGTAACATTTTAAAACACCTTTGACCAGTATTACCTAAATAAATAAATAAAAATGCGGAGGTGCGGCAAAATAATGAATACAATAATGGATAAAAAGAGTGAGGCTGATCAAATAAATGAAAAAAGTGCGAATGCTGTGGATGCAAGCAGCTACGGACACAGGCCCTTGTGGCTAAAAAACGGACCGGCCCACCGGGAAATTCTCCCGGTCCTCCCGATTAGCCAAACCGGTCCTGTTAAATAAATAAATAAAGAAGCCCAGCTGGAGGCATCGAGGGAGCTGAATCGAGCGCTCTTGTATACAAATACTGTAAGTCAATGGAAAAGCGGTTGTTCCTTGCGCCACCTGGTGGTTATTGCGTAAAGCACAGAAATGTTTTTTTTTTAAAATGAAAATGTGGACTTTACGGCCGCAGTACGCCGCGTGACTACGGACCACAAAATGCAGTACTGCGCAGGAAGAAACGCGCGTTCTTAGTAGCCATATCTGTATGCCAAAAAGCTGCAAAACCGGTTTTCTGTCAACGACCCTGCATCAGTGTGGGAAGGCCTGAAAGCCATCACGAATTATAAAACACCAGCCCCCAGTATCGATAGCAACAGAACATATTCAGCTCGTTTGCAAGATGTTTATTGTAGATTTGACACCTCTGACCAGACACCTCACACCCGCCTGGACCATCTCCCTACACAGCCATCAACACCTCCAGCCATCTCCCTCTCCCCCCTGCACTTCAGATCAGTGAGGATAATAGGCGTCAGATCCTTAGTAAACAGCCATCAACACCTACAGCCATCTCCCTCTCCACCCCTGCACTTCAGATCAGTGAGGATAATGGGCATCAGATCCTCAGTAAACAGCCATCAACACCTCCAGCCATCTCCCTCCCCCCCCTCTCCCCACTGCTCTTCTCCCTGTTCACAAACGACTGCACCGCAAAAGACCCCTCCATTAAGCTCTTGAAGTTTGCGGATGACACTACTGCTATCGGCCTCATCCGGAACGGTGACGAGTCTGCATACAGACAGGAGGTGGAGCGGCTGGCTTTATGGTGCAACAACAACAACCTGGAGCTGAATACGCTCAAACCAGTGGAGATGATAGTGGACTTTAGGAGAAACACCCCTGCACTCCCCCCACTCACCATCATGAACAGCACTGTGGCTGCAGTAGAGACATTCAGGTTCCTGGGCACCACCATCTCTCAGGATCTGAAGTGGGACATTCACATTGACTCCATTGTAAAGAAAGCCCAGCAGAGACTGTACTTCCTTCGTCAGCTGAGGAAGTTCAACCTGCCACAGGAGCTGCTCGTACAGTTCTACTCGGCTGTCATCCAATCCGTCCTCTGCACTTCAATAAACGTCTGGTTCAGCTCAGTTGCCAAAACTGACCTCCGTAGACTACAGCGAATAGTCCGGACTGCTGAACGAATCACTGGCACTACCCTTCCTACACTTCAAGAACTGTACTCTTCCAGAGTGAGTAAAAAGGCTCACAAAATCACTCTGGACGACTCACACCCAGCACACTACCTGTTCGAACTGTTACCGTCTGGTCGGCGCTACAGAGCACCAAGCACAAAAACAGCCAGACACAGGAAAAGTTTCTTTCCTCAGGCCATCTACCTCATGAACAGTTAAATGCTCTCCTTCTGTGCAATAAATGTGCAATACTTTCTCATATGCACTTGTACACAGCATGTTTAATGTTTATTGCCTTTTCTTTTCTTGTATTTAATTTTGTGTTGTCACTTGTCACTTTATGTACACTGGAAGCTTCTGTTGCCAAAACAAATTCCTTGTGTGTGTGAAGCACACTTGGCAATAAAACTGATTCTGATATTACCCAAGGGTGCGTTCCGAACCGTGAGTTGTGATCCATACAGATCACGGATCAACTGTGATCCGTTTCACCACTAGTCTGATCAGTTGCTGAAACTCATCCCACACCGAAGCTGTAGTCACACTAGAGTTTGAGCATGCGAAATTCTGTTGTACAGCGCTGCGAAAAGGAGCGGGAGTAAACAAGATGATTAGACATTAAAAAAAGTGAGCGATTGGTCCATATTTTATATTTCTGTCTAGAGAGGTCATGATTTTATCTTCCATTGGTCTCACAGTCAAGTGATGCAATTTCGCAGGTCAGAGTTCACCAAGCTTGAACTTTGCAACGCAGTTGACTGCGAAACTTGACACACGAGCTTGCGTTTCCGGTCTGACGCATTCACGTGCATATGAATGGAAGTCTATGGGCAGAAAAGTCCAGTGTGACCGCGGCTTAAGTGCAAATGAATGGTTTCTCTCCAGTGTGGCTCATCATGTGTAGATTAAGGGATGATGACTGGATGAAACTCTTCCCACACTGGGTGCATGTGAATGGTTTCTCTCCAGTGTGGATCCTCATGTGTAGATTAAGGTTTGATGATTGGCTGAAACTCTTCCCACACTGAGTGCATGTGAACGGTTTCTCTCCAGTGTGGATTTTCATGTGTTTATTAAGGTTTGCTGATTGGTTGAAATTCTTCCCACACTGAGTGCATGTGAATGGTTTCTCTCCAGTGTGGATCCTCATGTGTTGATTAAGGGATGATGATATGCTGAAACTCTTCCCACACTGAGTGCATGTGAATGGTTTCTCTCCAGTGTGGATTTTCATGTGTTTATTAAGGTTTGATGATTGGTTGAAATTCTTCCCACACTGAGTGCATGTGAATGGTTTTCACCAGTGTGGCTCATCATGTGTTCATTAAGGTGTGATGATTGGTTGAAACTCTTCCCACACTGAGTGCATGTGAATGGTTTCTCTCCAGTGTGGATCCTCAAGTGTAGATTAAGGGATGATGATTGGCTGAAACTCTTCCCACACTGAGTGCATGTGAATGGTTTCTCTCCAGTGTGGATCCTCATGTGAATCTTAAGATTGTCTTTTCTTCCAAAACTCTTTCCACACCGAGTGCAGGCGAAACGATTCTTGCCTCTCCTTTTCAAAATACCATCAGTCTGTAAATGAGTTTTTTCCTCAATTGTGACAAGAGGTTCCTCCTTTTTACTCCCCGCATCCTCTTCAATTAGGTCTGAAAAAAAAAAACATTTAAAAAAACATTAGTCTTCATTAAGTCTTAAAAACTCTCATCAAAAGCTGAAAAGTGAAAGGACACTGGAAACATTGGCTACACGCACTGTAATTTTGATGCACATTAAATGTAAAATAAATCAGATCATATTTAGTTTGGTCCATTAACGTGTACACATTTAAGCAGATTCAATTTAATTCATCTTTTTTTATCTAGTGCTTTTACAATGTAAATTGTGTCAAAGCCGCTTAACATAGAAGTTATAGTAAACTGAAACTGTGTCAGTCCAGTTTTCAGAGTTTTTTAAATAATTGATCATACAAGTCATTTTGGTCATATTGATAAGACAGATTTGAAAGCTGTAAATGGCCTATTTTTATTTGTATATATTCATAATTACTAAATGTTTTTCTAAAATGTGTTAAGCAGACAGGTAATACTTGTTCATTCTGTGCCTGACTGGTAAACACATCAGAAAAAAAAAGTTCTGGGGTAACAGCTGAACAAACAGCTGAATATTTGCCTCGCAGACATGAGACATACCTGTACAGCATCTGCATAAAGGCTAGAATGTGCATCTTTCCCCTTGTGTGCTGTTGGGTCATTTTCATCCATTCTTAATTTGGCCAAAACTTTCTCTGTGTTTCAGCAAACAGACTGATATTTGGGGACATCTTATTGTGACAAGTTCTCAGAAAATGCTTTGAAAAAAATAAAAACCTCAATACACTCTAGGAAAATTTACTCCTTTTTCGTTATATTCATGGCTGTTTTTTTCTCTTTTGACCTCTATTATAACAACATTTTTTTGACTGCAAATCCATGACAGCATATAATCATGCATTTATGATTGTTGGTGTTTTCTGTGACGACAGTCAACATTGTTTAATTGGTCTTTACCCATGGGACAACAAAAAGAAAATGGGTGAGAGTATAAAGGAAGAGGAGGAGAGTTGAAGAGGGCAGCATTATGTGGTGTCTGGAAGAAAGAGAAGTTGACTGAACTGTTGCAGTGCGGGAAAACGAGTAAAGAAACCAGGTCGAGACGAGCAGTGTAAACTTAACGACTGGCTGTCAGAAACAAACAGCGAAAGTATGTATCGAAGCACATGTCTTGTTACTGAAGTGCTCGTGACGTCTGTGAACGAGTGCGTCACCAAAGACTTCAGTGCAGTGTGTCCTGAACAAAATCAACTTACCGATTTATCTCGCTGGCATGAAGTCAGCTGCCGAAAGCCTTTATCCCACAGTCGACAGTGTCGAAGTTTCCTGGGTTCGTTGACGCCCTCTACCTTCACATCCACACCTCCACATATGCCATTCCCCTCTCATTTCCCCTGACCCCTCCGCTCCGCGGGTAAGAAGCAAAAGTTTTTGTTTTCTTTGCCCAAATTCTCATTTTATTTCTCTTGTTCCATTCCGGACTGCGCATTACACCTACCGGACTTTCAGCTGTACAGTGCAGATCGCGATACAGAGTCAACGGGCAAAATGCGCGGTGTTGGGACATGCTTTTACATCAACAGAAGGTGGTGTATGGATGTAACTGTGTTGCAGAAGATGTGCTGTCCTAATGTGAAAGTGCTTTTCATTAACTGTAAGCCATTTTATGCACCGCGGGAGTTTTCCTCGTTCATTCTCATATGCGTTTACATTCCACCGCAAGCACACGTGAGTACTGCCTTGCAACAGCTATCTGATCAGATCACAGACACTGAACAACGACATCCGGACTCTGTTTTTATCATTCTCGGTGACTTTAATCAGGCAAAACTCACACATAAGTCGCCTAGATTCAAACAGCACATCACATGCCCCACCAGAGACAATAACATTTTGGACCATTGCTAAACCACAATAAAGAATGCATATTGCTCCGTCGCCAGAGCAGCTCTAGGACACTCCGACCACTGCCTGGTTCATCTTATACCAACTTACAGGCAAAAACTTAAAACTACTAAGACAGAATTACGGACTGTTAAGAGATGGACCAACGACACAGAGCAGGTCTTACAAGCCTGTTTTGAATGCACTGACTGGAGTGTTTTTGAAGCTGCAGCCACCGACCTGGACGAGCTCACAGAGACTGTCCTACACGTCATACATCAGTTTCTGTGAGGAGTTATGCATCCCTACCAGGACCTACTTATCATTTAACAATGATAAATCATGGTTTACACCAAAACTTAGACAGCTTCGTCACGCAAAAGAGGATGCCTACAGGAGTGGGGACAGAATTTTGTACAATCAGGCCAGGAACACACTGACAAAGGAGATTGGTTTGGCTAAGAATAGGTATGCCAAAAAGCTTCATTTGGAAAAAGCTTTTTACTGCCAACGACCCTGCATCAGTGTGGAAAGGCCTAAAAGACATCACTACAAGACACCATCCCACAGCATCAACAGCAACAAACATCTTGCAAACAAGCTGAATATGTTCTACTGAAGATTTGCAACACCTCCAGCCATCTCCCTCTCCCCTTCTGCACTTCCGATCAGTGAAGATAATGTGCGTCAGATCTTCAGTAAACAAAAGAGACGGAAAGCACCAGGCCCAGACGGTGTTTCACCAACCTGTCTGAGAACCTGCGCTGACCAGCTGGCTCCCATTTTCACACAGATCTTCAACAGATCACTGGAACAGCGCAAAGTATCATCCTGTTTCAAATGCTCCACCATCATCCCAATACCAAAGAAGCCAAAGATCACATGACTCAATGACTACAGACCTGTTGCCTTAACATCTGTGGCCATGAAGTCATTCGAAAGACTGGTGCTAGCATATCTGAAAGACATCACTGGATCTTTGCTGGACCCCCTGCAGTTTGCCTATAGAGCAAATCGGTCTGTGGATGATGCCGTCAACATGGGACTGCTTTATACCCTACAACATCTGGACAAAGCAGGGAACTACGCATGGATACTGTTTGTGGACTTCAGTTCTGCCTTTAACACCATCGCCCTATCACTGCTCAAATACAAACTGACCTAGCTGTCTGTCCCTAGATCTGTCTGTCAATGGATCACCAGCTTTCTGACAGATAGACAACAGCTAGTCAGAATGGGCAAAATCACATCCAACAGCCGCACCAGTGCCACACGGGAGTGTTCTCTCCCCACTGCTCTTCTCCCTGTACACCAACGACTGCACCGCAAAATACCCCTCCATTAAGCTCTTGATGTTTGTGGATGACAGTACTGTTATCGGCCTCATCTGGACTGGTGACGAGTCTGCATACAGACAGGAAGTAGAGCGACTGGCTTTATGGTGCAGTTACAACAACCTAGAGCTGAACACGCTCAAAACAGTGGAGATGATAGTGGACTTTAGGAGAAACCCCCCTGCACTCCCCCCACTCACCATCATGAACAGCACTGTGGCTGCAGTAGTGTCATTCAGGTTCCTGGGCACCACCATCTCTCAGGATCTGAAGTGGGACATTGACATAGACTCTTGTAAAGAAAGCCCAGCAGAGACTGTACTTCCTTCGTCAGCTGAGGATGTTCAACCTGCCACAGGAGCTGCTCGTACAGTTCTACTCAGCTGTCATCCAATCCATCCCCTGCACTTCAATCACCGTCTGGTTCAGCTCAGCTGCCAAAACTGACCTCCGTAGACTACAGCGAATAGTCCGGACTGCTGAACGAATCACTGGCACTACCCTTCCTACACTTCAAGAACTGTACTCTTCCAGAGTGAGTAAAAGGGCTCGCAAAATCACTCTGGATGCCTCGCACCCAGCACACTACCTGTTCAAACAGTTGTAAATATTCTCCTATTGTGCAATAAACGTGCAATACTTTCTCATACGCACTTGTACACAGCACCTTATAACAATATACAATGCAATACTTTCTCCATTTGCATTGGTACACAGCACCTTAAAACCTGTATATTTACAACAAATCTGTACATACAATTCAACATCCAGATATTTTTGACTTACTGCATCACCATGTCACCATGTACACTGATAGAAGCTGTTGCCAAAACAAATCCCTTGTGTGTGTGGAGCACACTTGGCAATAAAACAGATTCTGATTGTTTTGTTTTCTCCCCGTACTGTTATTATCATTATTATTTTTCCCCGTTTTCAAGTCTGACAAATCTGCTGGCGTGAAATATTTGCATTTTTTCCTGTCATTTTTTATTTGAGTTATAAGTGATGAGGGTATTGTGTTTCATTGTTTATTGTAAAGACGCAAACTGTTGAGGTCCTCACGTGAAACTTAAAATTTAGTTTAATATTGCTCTTATCCTAAATACTATTACCTACCTATACTGGAAAATAAGCATTTAAGTGTCAGAGTCTAGCTGTAGCGTAATTCAACTTGAATCTGGATGAATTAAGGCCGAAGCAACCATAGGGAGGCAAAATCCACTACTAGCCTCCATGCTAATGCTAACCCCGAAGTGCAAGCTGCATCTAAGAAAAAGACAGCTCCGGCGAGAGATAACAGTGCGGTCCTTCAAGCTATTGAAGCACTAGAGGGCGATTTGATTGTAAAATTGAAGAAAAGGTCGTTGCACAATCAAATGAACTTTGCAATCAAATTGACCAGCTTCAGACAGAGTTACGCAATGCTGTAGAGCACATTAACGCCAGAGTGGAAGCAGCAGAAGAGCGAGTGACTGGTCTGGAGTCTGTGTTGGGTGGATACTCTGACTCTCTTACTACTCTGGAAAAAGAGTTTAGTATCGTGAAAAAAGGAGCTGGCTCTGCTGAGAGACCGAAGCAAGGATCTTGAGGAGAGGTCTCACCACTCAACTCTCCGCATTACGGGAGTTAAAGAAGGACAGGAGCATGGCAAACGCGTGACGGAATTTGTAGCCAGCCTCCTGAAAGATAACCTGAACCTCGAGAAGACTCCACTTCTGGACCGGGCACACCGCACTCTACGCAGCAAGCCAGTGGACGACAAGGAACAGCCATGCGCTTTCGTGATTAAATGGTACTACTTTTCTGAAAAAGAGGATATATTGGAGAAAGCCATTGAAATGAAGGCAATCACGACAGTACACTGGGCTGTCAAAGACAATACAAATGTTAATGTCACTCTCCGGTTAACTTTTAAATTACCACTATAGCACATGTTCGTTGTTGTTATTTCTAGTTCTCAAGTATATTTGGTCAATAATGGGGTAGCTTTGTAGTAAAACATCCAGAGCTGTTCAAATTGTTTTGTTTTATATGTGAGGTCCCACATGGTAAGCTAGTTAAGAGTGGGAGTAGCTGGAAGTGTGTGCAAGTTTACATGCAAGGTTCCAATATTGTGTTGTTTCGTGTTTATAAGTGTATGTGCGTCACCACTTTTTTTTCCTCTATTTTTTTTTTCCTCTCTCACCCCCACACTCCCCTACATACAAAACCCACAGATACCTTATGTATGTTTCTGATAAATTTTTTGACAGCCCTCCATAAAATGGGTGGAGTAAAGACAAACTTTACCAGTTGGAATGTGCGGGGGCTAAATCACCCAGTGAAACGAAACAAGGTGTTCGCATATCTTAAGCTAAAATCTGATATTGTATATTTACAGGAGACTTGTCTGTTGAAAAAAGATTATTCTAAACTTAATAGAGGAGGCTATACACAAATATATCATTCTAACTTCAGTAGCAAAAGTAGGGGCATTACTGTACTCATACATAAGAATGTACAGTTTGTTATGGAGTCAAATGTGAATCTTATCGTCCGATCAGCTTGCTCTGCTGTGATTATAAGATCCTGGCAATCAGAGTAAGTCAGTCATGAGAAAGATAATTCACCCAGATCAAACTGGTTTTATTGTTGGGAGACAGTTATCTTACAACCTTCGTTGCTTATTTAATATTATTTATTCACCTAAAAGTAATACCAATCCAGAGGTCTTAATTTCTTTAGATGCCCACAAAGCATTTGACAGAATAGAGTATATCTATTTATTTACAGTGCTTAAAAATTTGGTTTTGGCCCTGGATTCTGTTCCTGGGTTACAATTTTATATTCCAGGTCCCAAGCATCCATTCAAACAAATAACATAATTTCTTAATGCTTTTCACTCTCTAGGAGAACGAGACAGGGCTGCCCTTTGTCCCCTCTGCTCTTTGACATTGCTGTCGAACCTCTTGCAACCATATTAAGGAACTCAGATGGCTTGCAAGGAATTTTCAGAGAGGGACAAGAACATAAGCTCCTGCTATATGCGGATGATCTTCTTTTTCTGTCAAATCCAGATACATGTATTCCAGAAGCTCTTACAATAATTTCAGAATTTGGAAATGTTTCTGGATATAAAGTTAATCTAGCAAAGAGTCTTCTTTTCCCTATCAAAGATAGAGCACAGCAAATGTCCTTCCAATCCTTTCCATTTTCAGTAAGTCCTGATAAATTTGTATATCTGGGTGTGAGTGTGACACTCAAATATAAGGATTTGATCAACAATAATTTTAAAGTGACATTAGACAAAGCCAAACAAGACATGACGCGGTGTTCAACCCTTCCTTTATCTTTGGCTAGGAAGATCAATTCCATTAAAATGACAATACTACCAAGATCGCAGTTTCTATTGAACCGCCAGCTTATCCAGCACGTTTTACACAGCGGATGCCCTTCCAGCCACAACCCATCACTGGGAAACACCCATACATTCTCATTCACACACATACACTAAAGACAATTTAGTTTACCTAATTCACATGTGTTTGGGGGAAACCGGAGCACTCGGAGAAACCCATGCCAACGCGGGGAGAACATGCAAACTCCACACAGAAACACCAACTGACCAAGCCGAGGCTCAAACCAGTGACCTTCTTGCTGTGAGGCGAACATGCTATCCACTGCACCACCACGTCACCACACCTTAAATTATAAATTATTATTAAACACTATTTAAGCTGTCATACAGTAAAATAAAACCTACTGTACTTATTGTATTCAAATGAATGAAACTGCTTTGCTTCTAAAGATCTCCTCGTGTACATTTATTAGGTAAAAACACTATTTATTTTATACATTTTTACTGCGCTCCTAAAATTCTTTAATGTGCTCCTAAATTTTTCAACTTAGGAGCGCATGTGCTACTCCTGAAAAAAGTAAGCGTCAAGCCCTGATACCTGTCAGCTAATCACTTAGAAATCATTGCCTTTTCTTCTTTATTGGCCAGACGCCTGACTCTTCTCAGGTGGAAAAAAACAAACCCGCCATCCCAAAAACACTGGATATTAAGTGTTATCACATCTAAAACTCGAACACAATAAGTACACCATCCGAGGCTCTACAAAAATTTTTTATGAGATTTGGCAGCCTGTCCTATCCTACATTGAACGCTCAGGGGTTATTACATCCTAAGTGAGAGTTTATCCCTAATTCCCTAATTAGTTTTATCTATTTTTATTTCTTTATTTTTATTTTTCTCTTTTTCTTTATGGGGTGTGAGTATGTCTGTAGCTATGTTCCATGTTAATTTGTTGTTCAATATGTGTGTTGTGGAAAAATTGAAGACTTTCGAAAAATCAATAAAAATATTTGAATAACAAAAATTTAAGCAGTACTAATAAATAGTTTTTAAAGAAGGACAAGCCATTCTCGTACGTGACTTTGTTCTTTGTGTAATTGAAACGTAGGCAATAGCTATGTTTCCATCCAAAAATGCGAATTAAATTTATTTGCAAAACTGGAATATCACATAAAAGACGTGTGAATAAAGCAGCGTTTCCATCCAGTGAATCAAAGAGAACAAAATAGTCACTTCCTGATTAACTGGCGCCAAATATCAACAGTAAAAACAGAATTTACTGCGGTAGAAGAAGCTGCATGAATCTTTTCTTTATTTATTAAATGACTTTCACCTCAGAGGACAATGCTGGCACACAATGAACACGTGGTGGTGTTTGAAGCCATGAGACGCGGAGAACAGACGCTATTGACATGCTCCAGGCGCTCTGGAGGTAATTAATAATATAATAACATTAATACTAAAATGGTTAAGGCATTTTAGAAAAACCAAAACAACATTTCAGATGTTTTACAGTGTGCTCAGCCTGGTGGTTTGTTCATTCACACACATTTTCATCCTCATATGATAACAAACCTTTTTTAATACACATACTGGAATTTGTTCAGTAAAAGTGCTTGCATAGTTTACGTAAGTTTCTTTTCTTATCGAGTAAAAAGTTTATCCTACTCAGTTATGCGCATGTTTTATGCCTATATTTCAAAAGTTATGTGCATCATGACGTTTCCATCAATCTTTTTTTTTTTTTTTTATGCTCATAGCCTATCCAAAATGCACATAAAAATAGGTGGCTGGAAATGAAAGGCTAAGTGAGAAATACCGCTTCATCTTTAAAAAAAGTGGAGGATACCGACAGAAACTCAGAGTTTAGAGAACAAGACCTGCCCCTGACCAGGTTAGGTTCACAGAGTAAGTGACCACAGTAACTGACTGAGTTAAAGTTACCTCTCTTTCAGAAACTGCCTTGACTTACCCTGCTTTCTCCAGTTTGACAAACCTGCCATTTTGAAACAGAAAACCCAGAGTTTCTCTCATTTCAGGGTTAAAATACTTTGAGTTTTTACCTAACCTTCTTTCTGAAACGGGGCCCTGATCTCATATGCTATTGTTTTAGAACTTCAGTTGCCGATTGGAGAAATGACCAGGAATAATAAACGGCTACTTGCTCTACAAACAAGTGTGTTCATGACTATACATACAAAGAAAAATAATAAAAGTAGAAAATATGACTTTGCAACAGGCGACGCGGTGGCGCAGTAGGTAGTGCTGTTGACTCACAGCAAGAAGGTCGCTGATTCAAGCCTCGGCTGGGCCAGTTGGCATTTCTGTGTGGAGTTTGCATGTTCTCCCAGCGTTCGCGTGGGTTTCCTCTGGGTGCTCCGGTTTCCCCCACTAGTCCAAAGACATGCGGTACAGGTGAATTGTTTAAAGCTAAATTGTCCGTAGTGTATGAGTGTGTATGGATGTTTCCCAGAGATGGGTTGCAGCTGGAAAGGCATCCACTGCATAAAACATATGCAGGATAAGTTGGCGGGTTATTCCGCTGTGGCGAACCAGAATTAATAAGGGGAACTAAGCCGAAAAGAACATGAATGAATGACTTTGCAACATCAAGCAGCATTAGGCATGGGCCAGTATAAGATTCTGAGGGTATGACAACCTTGAATAAAAATAACACGGTTTCACAGTACTGTGATTACTGCTCTAAAATATATTCTTTTATATTCGCCTGCTGGTACATGAAGAAAATGGTCAATATTCTGAAAATTTCTGGCGAACTTCACACTCAAATGTTTGCATATCATCAGCATGCTGTAATCCATTTCTTAAGCAGCAAAAGTCATTTTTAGACTAGTTTGTTGGCCAGTTGTAGTCCGTGCAATGCTAAACGTTATTGTTCCACTATAATTTGTTCGTTTTGTCTCCCGTCGTCCCACAACATCATCATATAGTTTAGAATACTGTACAATGTTTTATCATCATTAATTACTTTAGTGTCCATTTCATTCAGCATATTTAATATTGGGGGCATCCACGGTTTTTGACATATTTTAAACCAGGGTTTCTGCAGGTTTCACCAAGTTAAACGTCTTTCGGATGAGACGTTAAACCGAGGTCCTAATTTTCTGTGGTCATTAAAAATCCCATGGCACTTCTCGTAAAGAGTAGGGGTGTAACCCTGGTGTCCTGGCCAAATTCCCTCAATCGGCCCTTACGATCATGGCCTCCCAATCATCCCCATCCACCAAATTGGCTCTATCACTGTCTCTCCACTCCACCAATAGCTGGTGTGTGGTGAGCGCACTGGCGCTGTTGTCCTGTGACTGCTGTCGCATCATCCAAGTGGATGCTACACACTAGTGGTGGTGTGAAGAGACCCCCTCATGATTGTGAAGCGCTTTGGGTGTATGGCCATACACAGTAAATGTGCTATATAAATACACATTACATTACATTAAATGTAAGACTTTTTAAGACCATTATGACTGGAATTTTAGACTCATAAGGTTAAGGAATTTTTCAAATGGCCTAGATGAAAAAGATTTTTATTTGTCCTATCAAAAAATATTATAAATTAAATACATTTAATAATACAATAATAAATTAATAATAATAAATGACAATATTTTAGATATTTCTTAGCAAAAAAAATGTAAATATTGTGTAAAAACTAGCAAGCTTTACTTGTATCCACACATTTTTTTTCCAACATAAACTTTCTTTAAAATTAAAAACAAATGAACAAATATTTAAAAAGTTTTAAAAACTATAATAAACTAAATCCATGCACAACAATCTGTCCAGGTCGATGTCCTCAGCACTAAATACATGGAGCATATTAAAAAACAAATGTTTATAGTAAGGAAAATAATTAAACCATTATGATAAATAGAGTTAAAATGACCTTTTTTAATAAAAAGTTAAGTTTTATTGAGATAATTGTTCTTGACTGTATGGGTTTTGGTCAGATTGGGTAGCAATACATGAACAAAGGAAAATGAAGACTTGTTTAAAAAAAGATTTAAGACCTACAACACAATATTTCAGTAAATTTAATTTACCTTAAGAAGGTAGAGAAAAAGGGAGACATGAGAACAAGTAACCAAAGAAACTTATTCCTGTCTTTCAATGAGTGCTTATGTGCATTTAGGAGAACTAGGCAGCACACTCAGGGCTGCAAGATGGATTTAATTTAGTATTCTTATTATTAAAATATATCTGAATGAGGATCAAATGACTGAGTTGGTCTTTGAGAAGGAAAACCAACCTGTTTGTTCCTGCAGATCTTCCTGTTTGACTCTGAATGTTTCTTCAATCTTCACATCTTCACTCTCCTCTTTAATAAACGCCATCTTTATAACAGTGTGGAGATCAGTCGCTTCAGCAGGAGTTTTTCTCTGTGTTTGGACACTTTATCCTGTTTAAAATGAACAAAACAATAAAAATGTTCAGTTTAAAATAAATAAAACAATGAACAGAAACAAAATAACTTCTCTTCAACACTTGCTTCAACAGTTTCTTTATATGAGAGTCATTAGCAACAAGAAATCAGGTAAAAGAGTAAGTCTGAGCAAGAAACAATAGCCACAAATGAGCTGATTAAAACTAGTAACGTTACTCCATTTCTTATATATAGTGATGAACACTTAGAATGGACTGACATTATGCTATTTAATAAATTAAACTTTCATTACAACACTTATTACACACATCTCTGTTACTTTATTCAAACAAAGCCCTCTCTGAGTAAAATAATACTATGTTGTATAAAGGGTTAAAATAATATTGTCAACAGCAGGTACATCATTTAGCATCGGATGAAACCTAAAACTTTAATCAATCGCTTTATATTCATGTAAAAGCTTTTAAGCAAACCTTTCTCCAGTCGAATAATAGCGCAGGAGCGGCGCAGCCTTATGACGTCACACGCCACGCCAAAATAAAAGTCATTTTTGTTTACTTACTGTTGCAGTCTTCTTCTTCTTATAGTTTTACGGCGGTTGGCATCCAGCGATTTGGTGCATTACCGCCACCTTCAGCTCCGGAGTGTGAACCAGAGGTTAGGTTTTCATACTAATAATCCCCCCCCCCACCTTCCTCATATACACACACATACATACATATTTACAAACACACCCTTCACAATAATATTATACTCATAATAATAATAATAATAATATTATTAATAATAGTAATAATAATAATAATAATAACCACCACTATACTCATACACCTTCTTTTACTTCTATTACTTCTAATACTTATATTTAACTCTCTTCCCTTTACCTTCTGTTATATATTAACTGATTTATTTATTTATTTTATATCCTATCATAAACACCAGTTTCTCTCAAGAACTTCATAAGAATTCTAGTCTGAACCCTGTCCTTACTGTTGCAGTCATGAATTATTGATACATTTCTGCCTCTTTTTCCACTTTCTCACCTACACAGACACACATATATTCAGCATTTGGAGTTGATCAAAATCTTTACTCTAAAAATTTTTAAGACAATTTAAAAAAACTTTTTAATCCACTAAGACTAAGTGTTTAAAGCAGAAAATCCCAATATTCTAAACAAATAATCTGATGTGTGTTTTGAGCTGAAACTTTATAGACATTCTGGAGACACAAAAGACTTTTCTTAAATCTTGAAAAGGGGGTAAAATAGGTGCCCTTTATGTAAAAAGTATGATGGGTAGAATTATAAGTGTTTTGAAATGTTTTTGTCAATTTGTGCCATTTTCTTTCATTTAATGGATGTGATTTTGCCATGTCCCACACACTGCTCAGACAAATTCAGTGAGTCTACAAAGTAGGTAAATTAGATCAAATTAAAAAGATTTTGAAATATTCTTATTATCTTTAACAAGTTATTCCATTTTTTTTATAAAAATTAATAACTTTTTGTTTTCATAATATCATTAATCATTTTACACATTCTTGAAATTGCTGTCCACCCTGTCATGGTGTGGTAAATGCCCCTTTAAGAAACCCTCTGATGTACTCATTGGCATCCCCATGCCCATTTTGATTTTCGTGATGTTCACACATTAAGTATCGACACTTATGTTTCTTATTGTTCCTCATATTGTGTTTGAAACTGAATGTTGTCAAGCTTAACATGTCCACCCTGTCATAGTCAAATATTAATTAATATTAAAATGCATGGTGGCTCAGTGGTTTGCAGTATTAGTGAAAACAGAAGTTGAATTCTTGAAAACTTTTAGATCCCTTTTATATGAACCCTTTAATATTTCTTGTTGTACCTGCTGTTTTTCAAATGTTCCTCCATATTTAGTTCTTGTGTGATTTCTTAATTAACCAATAAGGGCCAGTTAATATTGTTTGAAAGTTTAACAAAATATTTTAGATCTTGGGTTTTATTTGGAAAAGAACGTGCAACAATTGCATATTTTAATGGGAAATAAATGTTTTGTCCATTATTTCATTATTATAAATAGACTTTTTCCATAATCTAAAATTTGACCTTTCTGAAAATACACATTTAATAATCACAGTGCAATAATAGTATACTTATACTACTCTGAATTTGTCTATGACAAGGTTAACACAATTTGAGGTTTGTTTCCTGTTTTTCTGTTTATTTGTAAAAAAGTGCAGGAGCTTGACCACCATTCATTTCTTACAGCCATAAGGTCTAATTAATACAACAACTACAGTATGTGGTTCAATCAAAAATCTCTTTAAAAAATCTCTTTTTTTAAATTTTGATGTCTCAATTGCACTTTATAGTGATAATGACCCAGATGCTAACTAGCTAACAATGTAGCTTTCAAGTACACAGTTCAAGATAACAACGATTGTGATTTAATACACAGACATTATTTTAGAAACCCTCAAACATATTTAAACATATTTACAGACTTATTGTAGATTCTTATTTAAGGCTTAAAACACATCAGACTCTGCATCTGAACTGATAGACAGAGAATGGAGCAATCAGGAGTAAACAAATCAAACGCCTGGCTCCCTTAAGTGCGTTAATACCTAAACCATAGTTTTCTGTCTTAAAGTAAATGCACTTCTCTATCAATAGCCACATAAAGCATCAGAGTAGATGGGGCAGTAATTGTTGAACAGTAATTTACCATTTATTATCATCACAGTTACTACCTGTAATGGCAACATAAAATTCTACTTGTTTTACAGTAAAATACTGTTTCCTGGACTTCCGGCGGTTAACTGAAGCGCATGGCCGCTTAACTTTTAGTCTCCCGTTCGGTCGGAGTTTAATTCCCCAAGTAATACAATTAAAACTTAATTCTTGATCGAATCTAATGATGGACGGGGAGAAAGTCAGAAAGGGCAAAGGAAAACAGTTCGGGAAAGCGGAAAAAGGTAGTAATTTAGAGGATACCGCCGTGGCTGAGGAACAAGGAGAGCGTAATGGCGGACGAGAGGAAAATCCAAAACTAGCAACAGTGGATGATAGCGTCGCGGTTATCCGCGCAGACATAAAGACGATGGCCTTGGAGATGAAGTCAGAGCTAAATAACTTTCGAGACGATCTGAAAAGAGAATTAGTGGACTTTCGAAAGGAAATTTATCAGACGCTAAACGAAATCACAACTGACCTAAAAACTACATCTGAGAGAGTGAGTGAGGCCGAGGCCCGCATCGCTGAAGCCGAGGAGTGGTCCACGGATTTCAGGGAAGCTCTGAGCCAGTCACTACAAGCCCAGGAAAGAATGCAGATGAAGTTAACAGACCTGGAGGCACGCGCGAGACGTAATAACGTTCGCATTTACGGGCTTTCGGAAGGCGCTGAAAATAACAACATGTACCAATTCATTGATAATCTTATTAAAAAAGAACTGGACCTCGCTGAAATTGAACTCGGGATTCAAAGATGCCACAGAGCGCTCGGACCAAGACCGCCTAACGAGGCGCAGCCAAGATCGGTGATTGTGTACTTTCAAGAATTCAAAGTTAAGGAAATGGTTCTGCACACTGCGTGGAAGAAAAAGGAAATCTTTCACAACACCGGCAGGATCTATTTTGATCATGACTACCCTGCTGAAACCTTGGCGAAAAGGAAGGCATACACGCAGATCAGAAGAATGCTCAAAGAGAAGGGAATACGATTTCAAACACCGCCGCCAGCGAAACTGCGAGTGTTCTTTGACAGTGGGCCGGTCACCTATGGAAGCGCAGACGAAGCGACTGAGGACATGAAGAAAAGGGGCTTCCAGTTTGGCCGCGAGACATCTTCAGAAGTTGAAGTTTTGAATAAAGCACGGACGACCGGCTGGCAGCGCTCAACGAATAAGACAAACCGGCAGACCCGTCAGGATTGGATTAAGGAGAGGCTCCGGAATTTTCGCCGACCAAGATAGATTTAAAGGTTTAGGGTTTGTTAGCTACGAGTGACAAATGACTGTAAACTAATTGGTGAAGGAACTAGTTTGTTATGGACATTTTAGTCCGTGCCAGGGGACAGCCGCGAACACCCTCCTCCGGATGGAGTAAGACTGAATCCTTTTTTTTCCTCCCCCCTACCCTATTAAGACTGTTATCCCACTTGGGCTGCTGCTGTTATCCTACTTATCTCAAGTCTTCAATTTTGTTACAATTTCAATTCTTGATGTGCAATGGGTAAAATCGCCCTTAGAAAATAACTTAGTTGACCGACAAATACGGGAAAGATTTTTTGTTTTGTTTTTGACGTTCGTAAGTGCACGCAGAATACCCAGAAGGGCACTAAAAGCTGCACTGAAGAGGGGCTCTGGTGTTTACCTAGACTATTCCCCTACACTAAGAAGTAAGAACTGTTCATTACTTTGAATGGAAGTCTTTCTATGCATTCTGTTTAGTTTTATTATTTCTGTCTGTGAAGTTACGGGTTCTTATTTTATTTTATATAGTTCATATGTAGTTCAGACTTGGTCACGAATAACATATACCTTACAGAAAGTGTTCTATTACAAGATCACATGCAGTTTCAGGAATATAGGGTGATTACCCTGAATGTAAATGGTTTATACAATCCAATCAAGAGAAGCAAGGTTATTGCAAAGATGAAAAAGGAAAAGTTGCATATTATGTTTATGCAGGAGACGCATCTTAATAATATAGAACACGAAAAATTAAAACAAAAAGGGTTTAAGAACGTATTTTATTCATCCTATAGGAGGGGAAAACGAAGAGGGGTAGCAATATTAATTTCTAACTGTGTGAACTTCCGCCTGCTGGCTGAATTTTCAGACAAGGAGGGTCGATATGTTTTCGTTAAGGGTCTCTTAGATCAAAAAGAAGTTACGTTAATTAATGTGTACATACCCCCTGAGCAAGACAATACATGCATAAAGGAAGTTTTTCAATTAATAGCTTCTGAAGCATCTGGAGTTTTGATATGTGGAGGAGACTGGAATGCCCAGATACAACCTAAGCTTGATTCCTCTAATGCATTAAAGAGGCTAACTCCTAGAGCAAGAGTAACTAAAAAACTGTTGATGGAGTTGGGATTGATAGATGTATGGAGGGAGCTCCATCCATTAGATAAACAGTTCACATTCTATTCAGCAAGCCAAATTTCCTACTCAAGAATTGATTACTTCTTTGTTTTTAATTCAGACAGACACCGGCTTATAGACTGCAAGATAGGAACCAGAGATATCTCTGACCATTCACCTGTTTACCTAATTATACATTTAGATAACAAAAAGAACGACTCATTGTGGCGGCTTAATACAAGTATACTGAATGATAGTACATATAAAGAATTAATCCAAAAAGAAATAAAGGATTATATCGATAACAACAACAATGGGGAAGTATCACCAAGCGTTTTATGGGATGCATCAAGAGAAAAAAGCTAAATTTACTAAGCAAAGATATTATGAAAACGGCCCAAAAGCTTTGAAGCTATTGGCATGGAGGCTCAGAAAACAGCAGGCAGAGCGGACTATATCAGAAATTAGAGATCCTAAAACTAATAGAATTACCCACAAACAAGATGATATCCATAAAATTTTTGAAACCTATTACAGAAATCTATATAGTGAAGTAAGTACAACTAAACCCACAGAAATAAATATCTTCTTAGAATCATTAGACTTACCCTCCATAGGCACAACACAGAATAAAACTCTAATGGCAGAGATTACAAAAGAGGAAATAGGGAAAGCAATTTCAAGATTAAAAGTAAATAAAACACCTGGCTCAGATGGCTTTCCAGTTGAGTGGTACAAGACCTTTAAAGACCAGTTAATTCCCATGCTTTATGAGTGTTTTAATTACATGCTTGAAGGTGGTGAACCACCAAGAACATGGAGTGAGGCAATTATTTCGATTATTCCTAAAGAGGGTAAAGATAAGAAGGAGTGTAGTTCTTTTAGACCAATTTCTGTATTAAATATGGATTATAAATTGTATGCATCAATACTAGCTAAAAGATTGGAAGATATAATACCAGAACTGGTGGACTTAGACCAAACCGGATTTATAAGGGACAGGCAGACACAAGATAATATTAGGCGGGTGCTACATGTTATTGATCATGTCACCAAAAAGAAAACCAGAGCAGTAGTTATTAGCTTAGATGCTGAAAAGGCATTTGACTCAGTTCGTTGGGAGTATTTGTATTTAGCATGACAAGATTTGGCTTTAATGATGACTTTATTAGATGTATAAAAAATTTATATTTATCACCAAATGCCAGAATTAAGATTAATGGTCATCTTACCAAGAGTTTTATTTTGGAAAGAGGCTGTCGTCAAGGCTGCCCCCTCAGTCCTACCCTTTTTGCTTTATTTATCGAGCCTTTGGCACAGTTAATAAGAGACAAACAGGAAATTAAAGGAATAACAGTTAGAGGTTTAGAGCAAAAGATCTGCTTGTATGCAGATGATGTTCTTTTGTTTGTTGGAACACCAGAAGTTAGCATTCCTACACTGATGTCAGTTTTAAACAAATTTGGCACCTACTCTGGTTACAAGCTAAATATCCAAAAAACACAAATTTTAAGCTTTAATTATTTCCCTCAGAAAGATATGAAAAATAAATTTAATTTCAAATGGAATTCAACAAGTATTAAGTACTTGGGTATTAAAATAACTAAAGATTCTACACAATTATTTGATAGTAATTATGGCCCTATAAATAAGAGTATAAAATCTGACATAGATAGGTGGTCTCAACTGCCTTTGGAGATGCATAATAGAATAGAGACAATAAAAATTAATATAGTTCCCCGTCTTCTATACCTCTTCCAATCTCTGCCAATCGAAATTCCATCAAAACAGTTTGGAGAATGGGACAAGTGGATTTCAAGATTTTTATGGAGGGGCAGGAGACCTAGAATTAAATATAAAACATTGCAACTGACCAAGGAGAAAGGAGGAAGATCACTGCCTTGCTTGTCTGACTATTACAAAGCAGCCCAGTTACGACCCTTAGTAATCTGTTGTAATCCAGAATACACAGCAAAATGGAAAGACCTGGAAACTTCACAAATTGATATCCCACTACAATCATTATTGGGTAGCAAGATTTTACATAAACACTATTTAAATAGCTTAAATCAGTGGTCCAAAGTTCCCCTTAGAATCTGGTTTAA
Organism: Danio kyathit; assembly: GCA_903798195.1. Lineage (NCBI taxonomy): Eukaryota > Metazoa > Chordata > Actinopteri > Cypriniformes > Danionidae > Danio > Danio kyathit. Next base: position 107,975 of record CAIGQS010000004.1, read on the forward strand.
AGAGTGTAATTCTCCACTACTTGAAAAACAGTCTAGATTGATTAAGTGGGTAGCATTTGACCCTGACTTTAAACCAGCTAAGATTGATGTGAGATTTCAAGCTTGGTATAAGCTTGGCATCACTACTTTTAGTTTAATTTCCTCAAATGGGGAATTAGATAGCTTCCAGAAAATCTCAGATATGTATGGTCTGGATAAATGTGATTTCTTTAGGTACCTACAAACCAGGACCTACTTTAATAGCGAGATTAGATGCTTGGAGAACCATCCCCCCAATTTAATTGATTTAGTTATTGACATCTACAAAAACAAAGACAATAGGAGACTTGTTTCAAAATTGTATTCTGCCATTCAACTCACCAAGAAAAACTCAACAAATGACATCAGATTAAAATGGGAGAGAGAATCCAACCTAGTTATCTCAGAGGAAGATTGGTTGAATATCTGCTCAGTACAGGCCACCTCTTCCAGCTCTGGTATGTGGAGAGACTTTTGCTGGAGGAATCTTACCAGATACTTTATAACCCCCAAGTTAACATGCATGCAAACACGGGAGAAGGACAAGGGTCAGTGCTGGAGGAAATGTGGAGAAGACTTGGCAAACCACTTTCACATATTTTGGAGTTGCCCTGCCATTCAGTCATACTGGCAGGACGTAATGCAAGTAATACAAAACGTTTTTGGTGATGATGTGGACTTTTCCTTTACAACAATCTATCTGGGAAATATTGCAGCCAACTTAACGGTAAAAGACAAGTATTTATTAAAAATACTTCTAGCAACCAGTAAGAAAACTGTGACTCGAAAGTGGCTACAGCTGGAACCTCCTACAAAATCTGAATGGTTGGATATCGTATCTAATGTTCAAAATATGGAGAGGATGACTTTTTCTTTAAAACTACAAATGGACAAATACTTGCAATACTGGGAGAAATGGACTGTACTAATGCCTTTACACAGTGTAATCTGATTTCTATATGTACTTGTTTTCTGTGACCTGTAAGGAAATATGTGACCAGTCAACTGTTCATTTAAGTTGTGTTATTGTATTTTTTATTTATTTTATTTTTTTTTCTTAATCTACTATTTATTATTTGTATTTTTTTCCCCTTGTTTCTTCCTTAAAAAAAGTGAAATAAAAATAAAGTATAAAAAAAAAAATACTGTTTCCTTTTATTACAGCAAAACACTGGCTATTTTAGAGTTATTTACTGCATAATCTACAGCAAGGGTTAACTGTGTACAATTTAAATAACTGCCACATAAGACATCTATCTAACAATCTAGGCCCACCTCCACACCCTTCCTCTTGGAAGGACATCTATTTTTCATTCATTCATTTATCCATCTATCCATTCAGGAAATGCCTAACCTCTAACCATCATTTTATAGTCATTGTTGAGGTGTGTGATTCCTATTTGTCTTCACATGCTGCACTCCAATCTGCAAAAGATGAAGACAGCACCAACAGAGCCCTACCTGATGGATGGGCTTCAGATAAATCTCCACCAGTGCTCTGGTGAGTCTCCCTCTTCTGCCTGTTGTCCATTACCTACATTGATTGTTAAGGACAACTTCATAGATTTTTTGAACATGCTGATGTATGATTCGTAAGAACAATAAAAGTATTGTTCATTATTTCTTCCTATTACTATATGCATAAACTGACATTATTTAATCCAACCTTATTGTAAAGTGTGACCAGTATTTTTTATATGCTATTTTCTTACATACATTTTTCAGTAACAGTCTCTGAGCAGCTGTGTGAGGGAGGACAGGAAGGAGAATGTGCTGCGAAGCTGACCTGACAGAGAAAACAGACAGGTGAAGGTGCAGCATAACCAACCTGACAGGTAGAACAAAAATGTAAAAGTTCAGTAGAGCCAACCTGACATGGAGGACAAACGGGTGAAGGCCACTGGAGATGGAGGAGGGACTGGGGAGAGTGAAGTGAAGGCCACTAGATGCGGAGGACAGACAGGTGAAGGTGCAGGGGAGACCATTGGAGAGGGAGGAGGAACTGGGGTGAGTGAAGAGGAGGCCTCTAGATAGGGAGGACAGACAGGTGAAGGTGCAGAGGAGACCATTGGAGCAGGAGGAGGAACTGGGGGAGTGAAGGGGAGGCCACTGGAGAGGGCGGAAGAACTGGTGATAGAGAGGGAAGATGGACTGAACAAGGCTTTATTTATTTATTTTTTTCATTTTTTGAATCTTGTGAGGGACCTTTGGCTTGTCTTGGATGTGTGGTCTCGAATGGTCTATATTAATTTTAGGAAATGTGACACCCCTGTGATCTACAAGATCGGCACTCTTTCCTTCAAGGGCTAAAACAGTGAAAGGACCAATATAGTTTGCCTCCAGCTTTCCTCCTTTGCGCTGCTGGCTTCTTGCTTTGACCTCCACACCTTGTCTCCACCCCCCCCCCCCCCTGGTGGATGGGGACAACAACCTTTTCTTGGTTTTAGTTTGAGAGGACTTGATGTTTGCCTCAGCATCACGCAAAGATTCACTTATTTTTAGTGCTGACTCAGTCACTTCCTCCACAGCGACATTGTCTTCCTCTTTTCCGTCAATCTAAAAATAAAGGTATTTAAAAACAGATCATATTTGTACTTAATTTTTTTAGAATAAATGTAACATGAGTGTGTTAGTTAATGCATTAGTTAACATGAATTAAAAGTGAATAACATCTGTTAAGCATTACTTAGACTTTGTTAATGTTCACTAAACATATATTAATGGGTTATTTAATGCCTTAACATGAACTAATAGAGAACAACATCTATTATTCAGCATTACATAACCTTTGTTAATGTTAACTTACTCATATTCTAATGCACCTCTTTACATTACAGCCTAATTAGTTCATGTTTACTTACACATGCATTAATGCATTTGTTCATGGATTAGATAACATCACTTAATGGACAACACATTTATTCAGCAATACTAAATCTGATATGTAAAATAAACATTATACTCGCAATGTGTTATACAAATAATGAACAAATGTTAGTAACACATTAGATAATGTACACTGTAAAAAGGTTTATAATTAAATTGTTAATAGACTGTTAACAAACATGAATAACATGCCATTTTTGGTGTGGAATTCCTCTGTTTTAACTTCCATGTTATTTAAGCTTGTTAACCATTTATTAACATGATTTATCATTAATCATTAATTATGAACCTTATTACGGCGTATACTTCAACATTATCTAATGTGCTATAGTCATTATTTGTTCATGTTAACTAAGACATTAACTAATGTGTTAAGTAATATATTAACACATTTATATATGTGTAGTTTACATATCAGATTTAGTATTGCTAAATGGAGGTTTTGTTCATTAAGTGATGTTATCTAATCCATGAGAGAATGTATTAATGTATGCGTAAGTAAACATGAACTAATTAGGCTGTTGATGTAAAGAGGTGCATTAGATATGGGATAAAATTTCTGCCTAAAGTATCGCTGTCGTGGATAAAAAAAAAAGCGTGAATCAAAACATTTACATTGCGTGTCAAATTTGTAAAAGCGAAAACTAATCGCAGAATATGAAACACCGGTCCTCGTATAGAAGATAATGAACGTGAATTAAAAATAAAAACTCATTTAGAGAAAATCTGTTTTTCCGCTCATATCTGAATGATTTGTGTGCTTACGATCTTTTCCCTTTTGCACTTCTCACATTCTGTTTCCAATAGATGCAATTTGAGTTTAATTTAAATCACTGCCGGCTTCAGCATCATCATTTGTTCACTAGTCGAGATTGATAGTTGCTCCTCTAGCAAAAACTCTTAGAAACTAATCCATCGTCGCCAGCCACACGAAGCTCGTCAACTCCCTTTTTGTCTGATTGGCTAGAGGAGCAACTGTCAATCTCGACTAGTGGACAAATGATGATGCTGAAGCCGGCAGTGATTTAAATTAAACTCAAATTGCATCTATTGAAAACGCAAGCGCAGAATGTGAGAGGTACAAAAGGGAAAGACCGTAAGCACACAAAACATTAAGATATGAGCGAAAAAACTGATTTTCCCTAAATGCGTTTCTATTTTTAATTCACGCTCATTATCTTAAAGTACAAGAATGCGTTGTAACTTATTCTGCGTTTAGTTTTTGCTTTTTTGCGTTAAATATTTACACACAATGTCAATTTTTTAATCTACTTTTTTTATCTGTAACCACGACACTTTAGGTAGGAATTCATTCATTCATTCATTTTCTTGTCGGCTTTGTCCCTTGCGGGGTCGCCACAGCGGAATGAACCGCCAACTTATCCAGCACGATTTTACGCAGCGGATGCCTTTCCAGCCGCAACCCATCTCTGGGAACTTTCACACACACATTCACACTCATACACTATGGACAATTTAGCTTACCCAATTCACCTGTACTGCATGCCTTTGGACTGTGGGGGAAACCGGAGCACCCGGAGGAAAACCACGCGAACGCAGGGAGAACATGCAAACTCCACACAGAAACGCCAACTGACCCAGCCCAGCCGAGGTTCGAACCTGCGACCCAGCGACGTTCTTGCTGTGAGGCAACAGCACTACCTACTGCGCCACTGCGTTGCCCTAGGTAGGAATTTTATTCTATAATTACAGTACTCGTTAACATTAACAAAACTTATGCAATGATGTTTACTATCCGTTCATTTTAATTAAGGCATTAAATAACCCGTTAATACATGTTTAGTGAATATTAACAAAGATCACTTTGTTCACTGTAAATTCATGTTAATAATGCATTAACTAATACACCCTTATTGTAACGTGGTGCCAAAATTGCTACATAATGAAAGAATTATGAGTTACCCTGTATTACTCAGCAACCTCACAAGGGTAATGTGCTTCCTAACCAAACATAAAAAAGAGGGAAATTTTTGGTTTCGGTCCTTAGACCAAACATAACCGCATCGAGATGCTTGTCCCAATTGTTTGTGTAGTCTGTCACCAGCTTTATTACCCAAGCATTAGTTTGTTCCCTTATACCTACACATACATTCATTATACTTATACTATACGTACAGAAAAGTACACCGTTATTTCACTGTACTTACGCGGTACTTTGCGGGTTGTAAAAGAAAGCGTTACCAATATTTCACTATGACAGAAAGGACATGTTAAGCTTGACAGCATTTACTTTCAAGCACAATATGAGGCAAAATAGGAAACATAAATGTAGATAGTTACTGTGTGCACATCAGATGTTTTAACCTCCTCTGAAGAAAAGCAAAATGGGGGTGCCAATGAGTACATCAGAGGGTTTATTAAGGGGGCATTTACCACATCATGACAGGGTGGACAGCGATTTCAAGGACACGCGCAAAATGATTAATGATATTATGAAAACAAAATAAAAGTTATTTTAATGTTTTTTTTTTTTTATCAAATAACTTGTTAAAGACAATAAGAATATTAAAAAATCTTTTAAATTTGATCTAATTTACCTACTTTTTAAACTCACTGAAGTAGTCTGAGCAGTGTGTGGGACATGGCAAAATCACATCCATTCAATGAAAGAAAATGGCAAAAATTGACAAAAACATGTTTCAAAACACTTATAATTCTACCTGCATGTGTGTAAAGGTTTAATCAGTTATATTAAAACATCAGAATGTAATTATTTTGCATTATGTCCATATAGGACTGATTCAATCTTGTGGGACAAGGCACTTTATAGTGATAATGACCCAGCTAATGAAACTGAAACATGTAGTAGTATTTACCCCCTTTTAAGATTTAAGATAAGTATTTTGTGACTCCAGAATGTGTCTGTAAAGTTATTTGTTTAGAATATTAAGATTTTCTGCTTTAAACACTTAGTCTTAGTGGATTAAAAAAGTTTTTCAAAATTGTCTTAAAAATGTTTAGAATAAAAGGTTTTGATCAACTCCAAATGCTGAATGTCTGTGTGTCTGTGTATGTGATAAAGTGAAAACCGAGGGAGAAATGTATCAATAAGTCATGACTGCAGAAACAAGTGGCAAAAAAGCAAAACAAAAAAGACTTTTATTTTGGCGTGACGTGTGACGTCATAAGCCCGCGCCGCTCCCGCGCTGTGATTCGACTTGAGAAAGGTTTGTTTAAAAGCTTTTACACAGATATAAACTGCGATTGATTAAAGTTTCAGGTTTTTCATGTGATGCTAAATTATGTACCTGTTGTTGACAATATTATTTGAACCCTTTATACAACGCAGTACTATTTTACTCAGAGTAATGAGGGCTATTGTTTGAATAAACTAACAGAAATGTGTGTAATAAGTGTTTTAATGAAGGTTTAATTTATTAAATAACATAATGTCATTCCATTCTAAGTATACAGCACCATATATACAATTAATGGAGCACTAGTTTTAATCAGCTCATTTGTGGATATTGTTTCTTGCTCAGACTTACTCTTTAACCTGATTTCTTTTTGTTAATGACTCTCATATAAAGAAACTGTTGAAGAGAAGTTATTTTGTTTCTGTTCATTGTTTTATTTATTATAAACTGAACATTTTTATTGTTTTAAACAGGATAAAGTGTCCAAACACAGAGAAAAACTCCTGCTGAAGCGACTGATCTCCACACTGTTATAAAGATGGTGTTTATTAAAGAGGAGAGTGAAGATGTGAAGATTGAAGAAACATTCAGAGTCAAACAGGAAGATCTGCAGGAACAAACAGGTTAATTTTCATTCTCAAAGACCAACTCAGTCATTTGATCCTCATTCAGATATATTTTAATAATAAGAATACTAAATTAAATCCATCTTGCAGCTCTGAGTGTGCTGCCTAGTTCTCCTAAATGCACATAAGCACTCATTGAAAGACAGGAATGAGTTTCTTTCGTCACTTGTTCTCATGTCTTTTGTCATTCATTTTATGTATTATTAGTATCCCATTTTCTCTACCTTCTTAAGGTAAATTAAATTGACTGAAATATTGTGTAGTAGGTCTTAAACTTTTTTAAACAAGTCTTCATTTTCCTTCATTTTCCTTGACAGATTGTTGTGCATAGATTTAGTTTATTAGAGTTTTTAAAACTTTTAAAACATTTGTTCATTTTTATTTTAAAGAAAGTTTATGTTGGAAAAAGTGTGTGGATGCAAGTAAAGCTTGCTTGTTTTTTTGATGATGTGTTGGGACAATGTGAGCCAAAAAAAAAAAAAACTAATTACATTGGAACAATAACGTTTGGCATTGCACGGACTACAACTGGCCAACAAACTAGTCTAAAAATGACTTTTGCTGCTCAAGAAATGGATTACAGCATGCTGATGATATGCAAACATTTGAGTGTAAAGTTCATCAGAATATTGACCATATTCTTCACGTACCAGCAGGCGGCGCCATTGGAATCTCTTTGCTTGAGACTTTTTTTAAAGGATGAATTTTTAGGGCCTAAAAACAGTTATGCTGCTTAGGCATGGGACGATAACCGTTTTCAAGGTATACCGCGATTTGAAAAAAGTTTAGGTTTTAAAACTGCCAATCTTTTCTGCTGTACTGTCCCTACGGTATATGTAAGGTTTTTTTTTTATGTTTTGAGTTTTTTAGGACAACAGTATCTCCAGCAGAAAAGATATCCAAAGATGCTGTTTTAAATCACAAAGAAATCTGTGTTTATGAAACTAATGAAGACAGCAGAAGTCAAGGATTCATTTGAACATATTAGCCTGACATGTTTAATGCTCCAAAATATTTTCAAAGTTTCTCAAAAGAAAATATATTGTGTTTAAAAGAGTAAAAATGTTTGTTTTTTACCCAGACATTTAAAAAATATATATTTTAGAGCAGTAATCACAGTACAGTGAAACCGTGATATTTTTATTCAAGGTTATCATACCGTCAGAATCTTATACTGGCCCATGCTTAATGCTGCTTGATGTTGCAAAGTCATTCATTCATTTTCTTTTCGGCTTAGTTCCCTTTATTAATCCGAGGTCGCCGCAGCGGAATAACCCGCCAAGTTGCAAAACTTGCAAAGTCATATTTTCTAATTGTAATTCTTCTAGTTGTAGTTCTTTGTATGTATAGTCATGAACACACTTGTTTGTAGAGCAAGTAGCCGTTTATTATTCCTGGTCATTTCTCCAATAGGCAACTGAAGTTCTAAAACTATAGCATATGAGATCAGGGCCCCGTTTCAGAAAGAAGGTTAAGTGAAAACTATTTTTAACCCTTTTAAAAGTATTTTAAACATGAAATGAGAGAAACTCTGGGTTTTCTGTTTCAAAATGGCAGGTTTGTCAAACTGGAGAAAGCGGTAAGTCAAGCCTGTTTCTGAAAGAGAGGTAACTTTAACTCAGTCAGTTATCGTGGTTATTTACTCTGTGAACCTAACCTGGTCAGTAGCAGGTCTTATTCTCTAAACTCGGAGTTTCTGTCGGTCTCCTCCACTTTTTTAAACACGAAGCGGTATTTCTCGCTTAGCCCTGTGTTTCCAGCCACCTATTTTTATGTGCATTTTGGATAGGCTATGAGGATAAAAAATCAGTTGATGGAAACGTTATGATGCACATAACTTTTGAAATATAGGCTTAAAAAAACATGCGCATAACTGAGTAGGATAAACTTTTTATTCGATAAGAAAAGATAAACTTACGTAAACTATGCAAGCACTTTTACTGAACAAATTCCAGTATGTGTATTAAAAAAGGTTTGTTATAAGAGATCATATGATGCTGAAAATGTGCATGAATGCTTAATCCAGCAGACTGAGCACACTGTAAAACATCTGAAATGTTGTTTTGGTTATTCTAAAACATCTTAACCATTTTAGTATTAATGTTATTATATTATTAATGACCTCCTGAGCATCTGGAGCGTGTCAAAAGCGTCTGTTCTCCGTGTCTCACACCACCACGTGTTCTTTGTGCGCCGACATTGTCCTCTGAGGTGAAAGTCATTTAATAAATAAAAAAAAGATTCATTTTAAGATTAGATTAGATTCAACTTTATTGTCATTACACATGTACAAGTACAAGGAAACGAAATGCAGTTTAGGTCTAACCAGGAGTGCAATAGCAGCAAGTGCAGGATATAGGTATAAGTTATAAAGTGCAGTTATAGAAAAACTATGGTGATATTTACAGATGGATGTACTATGAACATTATATACAGGTTGTGTTAGCTATGAACAGAGATTTACAATAGATAGATATATGTACAGGTTGCTATTAATAATCAGAAGTGTGCAGATAGATAAAAATAATTACAAATGTATATGTACAGTGGGTGTGCATAATTACAAATGTACATGGGCAGTGGGTAAGTACAGTTCAAATAAATAAATCCATGCAATGTTGTGCAATGAATATGTGCAATTTTTAAATGTGCAAATGTTAAATAGTGCAGTGATTATGAGGAGTCTGAGTTATGAGGAGAGTGGGGGTGTATCAGGGGGGGCAAAAGAGTCAGTGGGGGGCAGAGTTCAAAAGGGAGACAGCTCTGGGGAAGAAGCTGTTCCTTAGTCTACTGGTTTTTGTCTGGGGGAGCTTGAAGCGCCTGCCGGAATGCAGGAGAAAGGAATCTTTAAGAATACTGCGTGCTCGGCGTAGATAGTGTTTCTTCTGCATGTCCTCTATGGCTGGCAGTGTGGTCCCTGTGATGCGTTGGGCAGTTTTCACCACCCGCTGCAGTGCCTTACGCTCAGCAACAGAGCAGCTTCCATACCAGACTGTGACGCAGTTGGTCAGGATGCTTTCTATTGTGCAGCGGTAGAAGTTCACCAAGACGGCTGATGACAGCTGGTTCTTCTCAAGTTGCCTTTAGAAAAATAGGCGCTGGTGAGCCTTCTTGACCAGGCTGGAGGTGTTAGTGGTCCAGGAAAGGTCCTTTGAGATGTGGGTCCCCAGGAACTTGAAGGATGAGACAGGCTCAACGGCCATCCCATTGATGTGGATGGGATCATGTGAGCCTGTTCGTCCCTTCCTGAAGTCCACAATGAGCTCCTTGGCCTTGTCGGTGTTAAGGAGCAGATTATTGTCGGTGCACCAAGTGGCCAGATGCTGTATCTCCTCCCTGTAGGCAGTCTCATCATTGTTGCTGATTAGACCAATCACTGTGGTGTCATCTGCAAATTTGATGATGGTGTTGGATCTGTTCACAGGTCTGCAGTCGATGGTAAAAAGGGAGTAGAGGAAGGGGCTCAGCACACAGCCCTGTGGTACACCAGTGTTGAGTGTGACGGTGGTGAAGCAAATGTGGCCTGATCTAACATTCTGAGGTCTGTTAGTCAGAAAGTTCATAACCCAGTTACAGAGAGACGTGTCGATATAGAGGTCTCCTAATGGCTCGTTTCCACTGACTGGTACGGTACGGGTCGGTACGGATCACCTTTATCACGCTTCCGTTTCCACTGCCAAAGGGTACCATTCTGGTTGGCGTGTTTTATGCTTAAGCCGTAACTTCATAGGCGTGGTGTATGCCGGAAGATAGCGATTGACATCATTCTCGTGCGCGAAGGAGAAACCCCTGTTCAACTATGGATGAAGTACAACAGATTCTGTACCTACTTCTTAACTTGTGGTTTTTTGTCACTAAAAGACAACAAGGTTTGTTTGAGCAAAGGCTACAAGCTGCAAGAAGAAACACAATCGAAAAATACCGGAGAATGGAAACCGTTTTAAGGAGCTGGGACGAGGAGGACAGCCTCTCGGGGAACAACAAAGCAAGACAAAAACGACGGCGCAGGAGGGTAAGCTAACATAAGATATTAATAAATTTACGTCATGTGTTACATTGAGCTTAGTTTAGTATAACAAATAACGTTACGTGATATGTAGGTTATTTAAAACACGTTATTTGAGATAGTTACACAGGTTGCATCTCTTGATTATAAGTTTCTCACACAAACTCTGCATGATATCTGTATATATTTGCTGGAAAACAAAATTTTGTTTGCGCAATGCAGTTTATATGATCGACGCAGGTTCCAATGTTTGGTACCATTAATAAAAGTGCAAACGGCTAAAAATGATGCACTGCTTTTGCTTTTGCCTTTATATATATATATATATATATATATATATATATATATATATATATATATATATATATATATATATATATATATATATATATATAAAGCAAAAAAAAGAATCATTGCTATATAATGTTTGAAAGTGAAGACAAAGCAGTGTTTTCCCCCCGTTTTATTGATCAATTCTTGAAGTAATGAAAAATGTTAAATATGTTTATCACAAGAGTTATATAACTGTACAGACGTGTTTTGAAACCAGAAAAGTTAAACGTTGTCATCTGAGCATGTGAAACTGTAAGAATTGTTTTATATAATATTCACTTTATGATTTTTTTATTTGTTTATTTATTTGTTTATTGTTTATTATTTAGTTAGTTTTTTCTTCAACATTGCACATCCCTTATTTAAACCTAGATTCTTTGTGCTGCAGTAAGCGCATAAACAGGCTCTCAAGTGAATGTATTTGCTATGCGTTTCCTCTTGTTTCTTGTCTCACTTTCTGTGGTGTTTAACTACATTTTTGCTTTTGTTTTTCCAGGTGATGAATGTCTTGCAAAATCTGCGCTGCAAACCAACCATTTGGACTTTCAACCGCACAAGTGAGTGGTGGGATGTGATTGTTCAAGGATTCACACACACACAGTGGGTGCACAACTTCAGAATGTCTGAGGAAAACTTTTCTCTGGCTTCGTACGAAGGTTCGTCCACCAATGGAAAAACATGACACCAATTTCAGAGTCTGTGTTCCACTGAAGAAAAGGGTTGCCATTGCACTGTGGAACCTGGCAACTAACAACGACAACAGAACTATTGGCCATCTTTTTGGTGTCAGTAAAACGACTGTGTGTCGGTGTGTGCAGGACTTCTGCGAGTCTGCATGCAAATTGTTGGTTCCAGAACAGATACGTTTTCCTGACCAGCAAAAGCTTGAAGAAATGGCAGCATACTTTGACAATCTATGGGGACTTCCTCAGTGTGTTAGTGCTATAGATGGGTCTCACATACCCATTATAGCCCCAAAGGAGTACCACTGCGTTTATTTTAATCGAAAAGGTTGGCATTCCATCATTCTTCAAGGCGTTGTCGATGGAAAAGGGCTGTTTTGGAGTGTGTATGCAGGCATGGCTGGGAGTATGCATGATGCTCGGGTTCTGAGGCTGTCCACGTTGTGGGAATTAGTTGAACGTGGAAACCTTTACCCAGCTTGCACCAGGAACATTGGTGGGACAAATGCTGGCTATTATGTTCTGGGAGACTCTGCATACCCATTACAGAATTGGCTCCTTAAGCCATTCCCTGACAATGGTAGGCTGTCAGTAGAACAACAGACCTACAACAAGAAACTGTCCAGGGCACGGGTGGTAGTCGAAAATGCATTTGGCAGACTCAAAGGACGGTGACGGTGCCTTATGAAGAGGAATGACAGTGACATCGAACTAGTCAAAGCTATGGTGTTGACTTGTTGTGCGCTGCACAACCTTTGTGAAAGACATGGAGAGGAGTACCATCATGAATGGGATACACCTGTTGCTGCCGAGCCAGTGGTGCCACTGGCACAGGGTGCTGAGGAGGAGGGCAGGGATGTACGTGATAGTGTAATGCGTTTTTTAAACAGTTAAATTTGTCTATTCAGTTATCACAACGTCCAACATGTACATACTACGCTTTGTGTACAGGAAAGCTTTATTTTGTTGTAAATCAAATAAAGCATAATTACTTTTACCAAGCCTCCTTGTACTCTGTCAAATGTAGGACATAATACTCTCTGCACTGTAATGTAGGGTGTACTGCCTTCACATCTTTGCTTACAAGCATCCTTTCCATAAGCCTATGCTTTACATATTTCTCCTGCCTGGTGATATGTTAATTGTAAAATTTAAACGGTATATCTAGTAATTATTACATTAAGACTGATAAAAATGTAAGTTATGTATCTTGTAATTATTAACTTAAAGACTGAGTAAATAAAATTGTATCCCGTAATTATTAAATTTGACTGAAATTTAAAATTGTGTATCTTGTAATTATAAAAATTTTACGACTTTTAAATTTTTTTAACAATAACCCATTTAATGTTTTAGTGGTTAATCCGGTGTTTCTGAAATTTATATTTTTGGTAATGTAGATAAGTAGAATTCCTGTGTAATGTAACACACGAGGTACATGGGCAAATGTAAAATAAGTACATTTTTAAGTTGATATTCTAAATGCAATTCAGTCATAATTATTCTATGTTGTAAACCATTTTGCAGAATACCGTCTGGCAGATCAGAGTAATGAAGGCTAGTGTTTGCCAAAACGCATAGGTGCAGTTTTACCGATTAGCCATGTTAATTAAGTCTTTAAATATTTTGTTTTTTGAATGCCTTGGACTTATATTTTCATTGTTTATACTTCATGAATCCCTTACCCACAGAGCACAGACACATTAAATACCCCTAAGGCACTTTTCGTTTTGATTTTACTATTAAAGTATGTTGTAAAGATTAATCCCCGGCTACACAATGTTTACATACAACAACTCAATTTGTTGCAACTGGATACTTTAACTATCATAAACAGCATACATACCTGTCAACATTAGGATGTGAAAATAAGCCCCCCCCCCCCCCCCCCCCCCCCAAAAAAAAAAAAAATAATAATAATAATAATAATAAAATAAAATAAATAAATATGTTCATCTGGGGCAACCCAGTGGCGCAGTAGGTAGTGCTGTTGCCTCACAGCAAGAACGTCGCTGGGTCGCAGGTTCGAACCTCGGCTGGGCTGGGTCAGTTGGCGTTTCTGTGTGGAGTTTGCATGTTCTCCCTGGGTTCGCGTGGGTTTCCTCCGGGTGCTCCGGTTTCCCCCACAGTCCAAAGACATGCAGTACAGGTGAATTGGGTAAGCTAAATTGTCCATAGTGTATGAGTGTGAATGTGTGTGTGGAAGTTCCCAGAGATGGGTTGCGGCTGGAAGGGCATCCGCTGCGTAAAATCGTGCTGGATAAGTTGGCGGTTCATTCCGCTGTGGCGACCCCGCAAGGGACAAAGTCGACAAGAAAATGAATGAGCTGTTTCATTGAATATAAACTTCAAAACTTCATAGTTTATATAAACTATAAACTAATTAGTATACATTAGGAAAAGCTGCAAATAAATTAGCAAACAGTTCAGCTCATTAATACTATTAGCTATTATAAAGAAATAGAATCAAGTTATCAAATCTCATCTTTTCTTCACTGTATAATTTAAACATTCTGATTAAAGAGCAGCGAATGAATCTCTCATTTAGATTTTTTGGTTTGATTACATTTAATAACAGAGCTGTCACTTTAAAACTGCACAGATCTATAATGAAAGCATTTGACTGTTTTCCTAACTGTTTATGCTCATTTAAGACAAAATTTGTTGTGTTTAAAAGAAAACCCAACAAGATCGACATGTCCAGATGTTGTTATTATTATTATTATTATTCATTCATTCATTTATTTTCTTTTCGGCTTAGTCCCTTTATTAATCTGGGGTCGCCATAGCGGAATGAACCGCCATTATTATTATTATTATTATTATTATCATTATTATTATTATGATGATGATGATAATGTGTATATGTCTGTTTAAACACGCACCCAAAACCCAGTGTCCACTTGAGCTCAGCATCAAATCGCGTGCGTACAGAATCCGCTTGGGAAACAGAGTCTATTATCACTATGAAGAGCATCAGCTGACAGTCATGCATATTTATATGAACTGACTGTTTTGAGGATTGCATAGGGGCTATAAATAAATAAACTGAAAGCACAGAACCGAATCACATTTAAGAGCAAGGGCGGGCCCTGGTGGTTCGGCGGTATGGGTTGCATATAGGGAGGATCGGCTCTTCTCAGAAAGATGAAAAATACGGGAGAAATACGGGAAAATACCTTTACGGGATGACAGTGGGATAGAACTGTAAAATACGGGAGAATCCCGGGAAAAACGGGAGGGTTGACAGGTATGAGCATATCCATATATATATATTGGTTTTCATTTTTTGCTCTGTGATTACAGTAGAACTTTTTCATAATGTGCAAGGTGCAAATTAAGCTACACTTTTAACCAAGTGTTGTGAAATGACAATGCTTACTTACCAAGCTCTGAATCTAACATAATCGAAGCATTCGGCAGTATTTTAACATTTTCCTTATCTAGCTAAACTACACTTTGAGATGACCACATGACATAAGAATAATGGTCACAATGGTTTATTATTCAAATAGACAAACAAAATAGGAAAAAAAACAATACAAATCAAAGATTCAATATAATACGTAGTGCAAAAATAAGAGAATGGTGCAAAAAATAAGGGTGGTACAATCAAACGTGCAATCAAACGTAAAAAAAAAAAAAAGTGTCGGTCAGTGCTCAAAAGTCCAAAAAGTCAAAAGTTTTTGGTGTTCAGGCTGGGTTACAGCTACTACTCAGCACCTGCACCAGCTGGCCGAGTGTGCTGAGGAACGCCTGATTAAAGCTCGACATCTGCTCCATGTGTTGACGGGTTATTTCAGCCTCATGCCGTCTTGCCTCACGAGCATCCTCCAGCATCATTTAAAACCACCGGTCACGGCGGTCCTCCACCCTCTCCAGCCATTCCTGATGGCTTTCATCATACGCCTGTAACGCTGCCAGAGCTGCAGCAACATCCTGCTGTCCCCTCTTCCTCTTGCCTTTAATGCAAAACAGACAGGAATGTTGGCTGTTTAAAAAAATGTTTTGTATCTATGCAGTGTATTGTATTATACTATGTATTGTATTTATATACAGGGAAGATGTTAATATTTTACAGTATTACTAACAATCAGTGAAGCACTGAGCAAAGTTAGCTTAAAGTACAAAGAGTTCGCTTTAGATATTTACGACTTAGAAAATGGCACACAACAGGGTTCATTTATAGCTGATTGAGCTTGTTGTATAGGTGTTGGTGTTGAGGTCCTTGAGGCCGAACTGGAACTCTCTGTCGTACAAACAGACAACCTCTCATCAAATCCCTCCGTGCTTTCCAGCTGGCTAGGAGGGTCTTTAACTGAATAGACACATGATCATGTTAAATACATAATACAAACTCACACACAGCTCATACAACATACAAAAACTCAATAGGAAGTTACTGTAAACTGATGGACAGTAATTATACCCTAAAGCATCGTTATAATATACGTGTCATGTCTCTTATATTAAATAATTCCAGAGGTCTTAAGCTCTTGAATGGATCTGCCCTTATTAGCTATTTTGAATAGCAAAATGCATAACAAATACATACATAAAAAAGTACTTATAATAACTAAAAAAAGCGTAATCTACATACTATGTCTAACTTTACAGGAATATCTATTGTTTTAAACGTCCATCACACTTATTTTGTACACTCTTGTTTTTTTGAATGCGTTGTTTTTAAAGCCTATCCAACGAGGCGGACTACGAACTAGCTTTATGCTAACGCTACACACACAATGGAAAATGACGACCTGGCTAGCAAACAATCAACAGACAACATGCCTGCTCTTAAGTTAAACATAGAAACAAAATTTCTTCTTTTTTAATATTGCTATGAGCTTTTGCTTAATGTAGCAACTTACCAGAAGAGTCCATCAAAGACTCCAACAAAGAGGTGGCCGAATTGATGCTGCCGCTTCTCCCCATACTCGCCGGTCGGTGTCCGTAAATAAAGTCCATGGTGTCGAACCACTTCCAGTTCTTACGGTTCAGACCACTTCTGCTGTTATAGTCTTTTATTTTACGGTAGTCAATTCGCAGCTTCTTGCATTTCAGACGACACTGATTGGCCGTCCGCTGGAACCCTTCCGCAGCCATTCTCTCCGAAACATGCTGAAAAACCTTTTCGTTTCTCACCATGCCATCAAATTCCATTTGTACCTTCTCGTCGCCGATTATGGCCAGGAAGGTTTGCACCTCCCGGGTCGACCACGTTTGATTGGAGCGTGCAGACATTGTTTTCGATTCTTCTATTGCTGTGTTTTTAAAAAAAGGCGCTGCTTCCTGTGTTGTTTCTTGTTATTGTCGCATGCACAAGTGACGATTCTCTGTAACCAATTAGCGTTCAGCTGCGTGTGTAGCTCCGCCTTTTGGTACCCTTTCTCGTCTTTGGTACCCTTCCGAAAGGGTGTCAAAAAGTGGTACGGTACGGTTCGGTTCGGTACGCCTTTTGACAGTGGAAACGGCCATAAAATCGTACCGAACTGAACCGTACCGTACCACTCAGTGGAAACGAGCCATAAGTTTGATCATTAACTTGAAGGGTATGACAGTGTTGAATGCTGAGCTGAAGTCAACAAACAGCATTCGTGCATAAGTGCTTTTATTGTCCAGGTGTGTGAGTACAGAGTGCAGTGCTATGGAGACTGCATCTTCTGTGCTCCTGTTGCCATGGTATTCAAACTGATGTGGGTCCAGTGTGGACGGCAGAGAATCTTTTAGATGTGCCAGGACTAACCGCTCGAAGCACTTCATGATGATGGGTGTGAGTGCTACAGGGCGGAAGTCATTCAGGCATGTTGGGCTGGAGTGTTTCGGCACTGGCACAATAGAGGTGGTTTTAAAGCATGTTGGCACAGCTGCTAGGTTAAGGGACAGGTTGAAAATATCTGTGAATACCCCAGCGAGCTGTTCTGCACATGCTTTGAGGACGCGCCCAGGAATACCGTCTGGTCCAGCAGCCTTACGCACATTGATCCGACTCAGTGCAGTGTAGACTTCTGAGGAGGTGAGTGTAATAGGTGCATGGTCGGTTGAGGAAGTGATCCTGGTGTAGGGTTCTTTATTGTCTCTTTCAAAGCGGGCATAAAAGTCATTTAGCTTGTTCAGGAAGGAGACGTTTGTGGCTGTGGGTGTGGACTGGCTGGGTTTGTAGTTGCTGATGGCCTGTATGCCCTGCCACATTCGCCGAGGATCAGAGTTGGAAAAGTGCTCCTCTAGCTTTAGCTTTAGTAACAGTGCTTGGCCTTTTTGATGCCCCTCTTCAGATTAGTCTTGGAAGTGCTGTAGGCCTGTGCATCCCCTGATCTGAAGGCAGTGTTGCGTGCCTTCAGCAGGGGGCGCACCTCCTTGTTCATCCATGGCTTTTGATTTGGGTATGTGGTGATCTGCTTCTGGGTTGTAACACCCCAGTTGTAGTTGTAGAATTGGGGTTGGGCCTAAGTGAATTTTTTTTTTTTTTTTTTTCAAAGCATTTTCCCAGAATATGTCAAAATAAGATGTCCCCAAATATCAGTTCGTTTTCTGAAACTAGAAAGTTTTGGCCAAATTAAGCCTCAAAATCAACCCAGAATGGATGAAAAAGACCCAACAGCATACAAGGGGAAAGGTGCACACTCCAGCCTTTATGCAGAGGTTGTACAGGTATGTCCAGGGCTGGACTGGGACAAAATATCGGCCCTGGCATTTTGGGCCAGAGCGGCCCACTAATAACAATCAAAATGCTACCCGTCTGTGCATGTCTAATATGTTTATCAACTCCTATTTTATAAAAACACAAAAGCCATAAATATGAAATAATTACAGACATTAATCTCAAAAATGTGATTTTTGTTAGGTTCTAAAGAATACATTATTTATTCATTCATTCATTTTCCTTTGGCTTAGTTCCTTATTTATCAGGGGTTGCCACAGCGGAATGAACCGGCAACTATTCCGGCATATGTTTTATGCAGCAGATGCCCTTCCAGCCACAACCTAGTATCGGAAAACATCCATACACACTCATTCTCACACACACACACACAGGGGCGCAACTGCACATTTACTGAGGGGTATGCGGATTCAAGTTTTGCGCCCCCAACCCCCCTCCCCCCCCATATTTTTTCCTCATCAACATGTCAATGTTCTAAACACAACTGAAATAAATATGAAGTAGTAAAAGTATAATTACACTAAGCATGTTAAGTCACAAAGAATTACATCTTATCCCACCCCAAATTTCTTCTCAATTTAATTTTCCTCACTAAATGATTATAATGCCTTGCTCCTTTAAATTTGTCAAAACAAAATGATAGATATGGGAGTCAAGGGCAAAAGAACTTAAAAATGTAATCACTTCTCACATGAATACTGTGAGAGGTGTAAGGTCTGTCTTTGCATGAACAATTGACTGAAACTGCTATTACAAAGAATAAAAAAGACTGTAAAATGTTTAGTGTAAAAAATATACAAACTGCCTGAAATGTTTTATTTTAACCAAATGTTATGGGCAAACATTTTTTGTAACTAAATTGAAATAGTTTTGAGCAAAAAAGGCCTGATGTATCAATATGATACATAATAAATTTATGAAAACATGTATATGGTATAAAAATGGATCTTGATTGAAGGATTGATAAACATTTCAGTTCCAAAAATGTGAATATTTTGACTATTTGTTCATGTGTCCGTTTTAACAGGGTTAGGAATCATTATAATCAAGTATATAAAATTTATATTGGGGAATTTTTTTAATCCAAATATTATTTTCTATTTTGTCTGAAATATATTCAGTAGGCCCACATGGAATCTGCGTTTGCAGAAATCTGCAGATGTTTAGCCCATCATTGAGTCTATGTTTTTTCTTGTGTAAATTTACTCAGTTTTTAAATTCATTTCACTAATATTATTGTAATATAGTAATATTAAAATGTTCATATGATTTATTTACAATAAAGTGGTAAAGTACACTCAGAAATAAAGGTACGTGAGCTGTCACTGGGGTGGTACCTTTTTAAAAGGTACAAATTTGTACTTACAAGGTCCACATTAATACCTCAAGGGTACATACTAGTACCTAAAAAGTACAAGACGTTCCTCTCAAAATTTTTAGGAACTAATATACGTCTTTGCCATATTAATTCTACCGTATTTTACCATTCTATCCGCCATCTTCCGTGTATGTATTTTCCCGTATTTCGCCCGCATTTGTAATGTTTCTATGAAAAGTGAAAGCAGCTACAGAGCCGATCTCAAGTGTGATATAATTGCAAGAACTGTTTAAGAGAATTATGCTTTCGCATTATTTTGGATTGACAGCATGTTGAAATTAATATAAAAACGGCCTTCATTCACGCCCTTTTCAGTAAAGCTTTATGCCTTTATCGCCGCCCTTATGCAGCCTCTGATCAGTCAATTAAAGTATAACGGTGCTGACTGACGGACGTGCTCCATAGGGATAAGGACGCGATTTGAATGAAGGAAAGCGGACACTATTCGGGTGTGTGAACAGACAAATACACTTAATAATATGTAAACATGTTTCATTTTAAACACAACTAATATTATCTTAAATGAGCATAAACAAAACTAATGTTTTTATTGCATTCCTAAAGTCACACCTCTCTTATCAAACACAACAGTGGATCAAACGAATAATTAGCCTAATGATATTGAGGCCCGTCGCTCCCAAAAACATTAGAAGTTGATTAAAAGTATGGTATTAATAGTGGGGGTTAAGCTTACCAATCTCTTGTTATCCATTTGTCATGGCAGTTTTCATTTTAAGGCATTTTGTTCTTTTTTTCGTTTTCTATTTTGCGCTCCACATCTCTACACTCTTCTCTCCATTTTGAACATGTGACTGTAACCCAGCAACGTATCAATCAAATGGTCAACGGAGGGGGAGGGTTGGTATAATTTTTTATTTAATATAATACAAGACTATATTCACATAAAATGCAGGATAAACATTTGTAACCAAAAATATTTATTTTTATTATTTGAAACTTTTAATAAGGATAATTAAAAAAAAAAATTGGCACAATGGCGCCCCCCCATGTGTGGCGCCCCTATGCGCCGCATATACTGCATACCCCCTTTTTGCGCCACTGCACACACACACACACACACGTTTGTTTTTGTGAAAAGTGGGTACATTACATAGGCTTCCATTTATTTTATACAGATCAAATGTATATTATATTGCCCTCACCCCACCCTACCCCTAAACCCAACCATCACAGGAGACAGTGTACAGCTTTACTCCCTGAAAAAACTCATCCTGTGTGATTTAGAAGCTTTTTGAGAAGTGAGGACGTCACCAATGTCCTCATATTTCACCTGCTTTTTATAATACCTGTGTCATACCTATGTCATTATACAGATTTGTGTCCTGATATGTCACAAAAACACGTACACGCACACTCGTAAACTACATCCAATTTAGCTTATTCATTACACTATTCACTCAGCCTATATTAAATAATAAACAACAAAAACTGCCTGCTGAAGCATGGGTAAATCTTCAAAGGGAACAGTGTACTTTATAACCTCATTCACCTCATCCTGCTTGCTGTTTCACTATCTTAACAATGAAGACATAATATAAGGAAGTTTATTTCATTTTGATATTATGATTAACAGACACCAAACGGCCTCGTGTAGCTACATAGGCTATTTATATGAGCGTCATCTTCACTCTATGCATATTTAGCTAGAACAAAACAGGGCCTATAACATAACTGTCTCCTTTCATTTTAATTGAAAAATACGAACTTTAGCCCATCTCTTTTGCTGAATATCAGTTTTAATAATCAATAATGGCCATTATAAAAGTATAACATACATTTATACAATAAAGGCAAGCAATTAGTCAATGTGCAGAATCAGTGTATGTGGTTACATAAATTAATATATTCACTTATTTTTGCACTCAGCCAAAACAGAGTTACCTGAGAACAAGCAATTCAAAAGACCAAAGAGTCATTAGATGGATACAACAAGATGAATTCAATATCACGTTTATCACGTTGAACTGTCCGTCATGCACTATACTCTCACCTGCGGTTGTATGCTCAAAGCACCCGCTGACCTACTGGCTGCAGCTCATGACAGAGTGTCTGCGTGGTCACGCGATGTGCGTTTTTAACCGTGTAATATGGACTGAGAACTTTCCAGAACCGCAAAATGAAACGCCAGTGTGTTTCCCGCAATTTCTCTGCACCTCTCTTTCGTTTCTTCTCCATCTCTCTGACTCTCGACTATTTTGACAAATACACACCAAAGTTGCACACTCACACAAAGCCCAAAATAGGAGTTTGTGATTGGGTCAGCCCAATGTCAATAAAGAAAAGAACCAATAGGCTGCAGATTATGTCACATGGGCCGGTCTGTCAGAAAAAAAGCGTCTTACTTTCAGAGCGTCACAGATCACAGCATCACCAATTAATTAGGCAGAAACAAAATGATAGGCTGCTAGCGTTTTATGGGCTGATCAGATCATAACACGATGATCAGTCCGGCCCAAAAAGTACGTCGGCCCAGTGGGAAACTGCCCGGTCTGCCAGATGGCCAGTCCGCTCCTGGGTATGTCTCATGTCTGCAAGGCAAATGTTCAGCTGTTACCCCAGAACGTTTTTTCTGATGTGTTTACCAGTCAGGCACAGAATGAAAAAGTATTCTGCTTTACAAATTTTAGAAAAACATTTTGTTGTAATTATGAATATAAAAGAATTAAAATAGGCCATTTACAGCTTTCAAATCTGTGTCTTATCAATATGACCAAAATGACTTTTATGAGAAACTCTGAAAACTGGACTGACAGTTTCAATTTAAAATTTAACTCCTGTTAAGTGGCTTTGACACAATTTACATTGTAAAAGCACTAGATAAAGATTAACTGAATTGAATCTGCTTAAATGTGTACACGTTAATGGACCAAACAAAATATGATTGATTTATTTTACATTTAATGTGAATCAAAATTACAGTCTGTGAAGCCAATGTTTCCAGTGTCTTTTCAGCTTTTGATGAGAGTTTTTAAGACTTAATAAAAAACTAATGTTTTATTTATTTATTTCAGACCTAATTGAAGAGAATGAGGGGAGTAAAGAGGAGGAACATCATGTCAAAATTGAGGAAAAATCTCATTTACAGACTGATGGTTTTTTGAAAAGGACAGACAAGAATCGTTTCACCTGCACTCAGTGTGGAAAGAGTTTTGGAGGAAAAGACAATCTTAAGATTCACATGAAGATCCACCACACTGGAGAGAAACCATTCACATGCACTCAGTGTGGGAAGAGTTTCAGCCAATCATCAAACCTTAATAATCACATGAGGATCCACACTGGAGAGAAACCATTCACATGCACTCGGTGTGGGAAGAGTTTCAGCCAATCATCATCCCTTAATAATCACATGAGGATCCACACTGGAGAGAAACCATTTGCATGCACTCAGTGTGGGAAGAGTTTCAGCCAATCATCACACCTTAATTATCACATGAAAGTCCACACTGGGGAGAAACCATTCAAATGCACTCAGTGTGGGAAGAGTTTCAGCCAATCATCAAACCTTAATAATCACATGAGGATCCACACTGGAGAGAAACCATTCACATGCACTCAGTGTGGTAAGAGTTTCAGCCAATTATCATCCCTTAATCTACACATGAGGATCCACACTGGAGAGAAACCATTCACATGCACTCAGTGTGGGAAGAGTTTCAGCCAATCATCACACCTTAATCTACACATGAGGATCCACACTGGAGAGAAACCATACACTTGCACTTAAGCCGCGGTCACACTGGACTTTTCTCTCCATAGACTTTCATTCATACGCACGCGAATGCGTCAGACCAGAAACGCAAGTTTGTGCGTCAAGTTTCGCAGTTCACTGCTTTGCAAAGTTCAAGCTTGGTGAACACTGACCTGCGAAATTGCATCACTTGACTGTGAGACCAATCAAAGATCAAAACATGTCCTCTCTGGACAGAAATTTAAAACATGGACCAATCGCTCACTTTATAATGTATAATCATCTTGTTTAATCCCGCCCCTTTTTGCAGCGCCGTACAACAGAATTTTGCATGCTCAAACTCTAGTGTGACTGCAGCTTCGGTGTGGGATGAGTTTCAGCAAGTCATCAGACCTTAATAAATGCATGAAGACCCACACTGGAGAGAAACCATTCACATGCACTCAGAGTTTCAACCGATCAGCAAACCTTAATGAACACAGGAAGATCCACACTGATGTGAAAGAGTATATGTGCTTGAGTGTAAAATTGAAATTGCTGCGCCAGACGTTTCACACTGGAGAGACCGTACAAGTGTTCATACTGTGACAAGAGGTTTAATCAGTTAACGCATCTGAAAACACAAAAGAGGATTCACACTGGAGAGAAACCGTACAGATCTGATCAGTGTCTACAGAGTTTCGCTCATTCGGCGCAGCTTAAGAAACACATGGACAAAAAGTTGCACACATGACATGAATGCAGCAACATTTTCTCTTTGTAAAGGATGTTTCATGTCTGAATAATGTTTGAAAAGGCTGAGTGACGGTATACTGTTTTCCAAATGTGTTTTGTAAATGTGTTGCTCTCCTTGCGTTTACTGTAAACACAATGATGGCGGCTGAGAGAAGAATAGTTTCATAAACATCTGGCAAACAGCACCTCTGCGGCTTAAAATCTCTTTGCAAGTGATTGTACAGGTGCGGATACATCTGTACTCCACTCTCCAGTGCATTCATGTAGCTAGTGTTGTTTTGGATGATGTTCTCTGTCTGACTCCCTGATTGAGAAACATCACTGGGAAGACACCGCACATCAAAGAAGGTAGAGCTCCAGGACGCTTAGTTTGCAGTATACCAAGGCCTCAGGTTTAGAAAGCCCATTCAATTGTCCTGTGTTGCATTGTTTATTAGTAAAGTTTCTTTACTTTTAGGTTTAAGATTCTTTCTAGTTTACTACATTTACTTTTTTGAGTAGAATACAAACTTGATGAATATTTTATGATTTAGGCAGAGCGACAGGTATTAAGTTTTACAATATTATTACACTGTGATGATCCCAAGACTCCAGATTGGAGTATGTGTTAAATCCTGATTGGATGCCTGCATTACTCATCAATGGGTATATAAAAGTTGTTGTGCTCGCTACTCCAGGACGCTGTGGCTACTCAGGAGTCCTCGTGTCAAGACCTGCCATCTTATTGATTTTTAACTTTATGGTTTTGTTTTGCATTACTTAAATCATGTAGTTAAAGTGTTGTGATTATATCCTAAGTTCTTTATCTTCATTATTATCCCTAGACATTTGTTGGTTGCTTTGATTGATTGTTCTGTAGGTGCGTCCCAAATCGCATACTTATGCACTATTCTATGCCATTTTCTAGTATAAATAGTGTAAGTAGTGCGTTCACACTGAAAACTCAAAAAATAATAAGTGCACTTTAATTACCTGGATGATGCACTCATTCACCCGGCAAAATGAAGTGTGGAATGATGGACACTTCACGCACTCAACAACCGCAGTTTTGCTCACGTAGCGGAAGAGGCGGAGCTATTGGGCGCACATGTTGGATAACTTTATTTGTTTTGGATTGTGAAAGAAAAATACTTCAATGAGAGTGATTATAGCGCCTCCCGATGGTGAATGCGGTTATATTCATGGCAGGTATTATTTGGTACTTTGGTTATTTATTTCACTGATTTGGCAACCGTCAATCGTCATCAGGGAAACAGTTTGAACTTCCGCTTAGTAAAAAAACATTTGTGTTCCATTTGGGATGGCACTGTATACATATACTATGCTGTAGAGTGTGTAAGTGCATAAGTACATAGTGCATAAGGGCATGGTGCATACTGTGCCATTTGGGACGCAGCTTGTGAGTTACATTTTATAATAAATAATTTGTATTCAGGCTATTTTGTTGGTTCATCTCTCTTTTATGTTGCGACTCAAACAAGCGGGTCATAACACTTTGTAAAATGTTTCCGGTTGTATCCGAGATCTTGTCCTTTCAGTCATGACCAGAGGTGTGATTAGGAACCTAGATTAAGCGGTAAATTGAGAACATTCGTCTCAGCTCCTTCACCACAACAGACAATCACATCAACTGCATTACTGCTGCCGCTGCACTGATCCATCTTTTAATCTCACATTAAATTCCTCATGAAAAAAAAAAAAATGCAGATACTTGAACTCCATTTGGGGTAAGGATTCTCCTCCAAACTGGAGATGGCCACCTTTTTCCAGTCAAGCACCATGGTTTCTGACTTAAAGGTGCTGTTTCTTTTCCTGCCATGTCACACTCCGCAGCAAACCGTCCAACTCCATGCTGAAGGTCCATGTCCTATGAAGCCAAAAGGACAACGTTATCTGCAAATGGCAGAGACCGTCCTAGCCTGCACCTAAAATTCTGTCAGTAAAAATTATTATATGTTTGAGATCAGCCTCAAAAATAACACATTTACAAAATAAAATGAATAAATAGATGGATGGATAGACATTGTAGTGGTGGAAGGGGAAGTAGGATGGCTTGTTCAACTATAAACCAAGATGGAGCTCTCTCAGGAGGGATGGACCAGTGCGCAAGATGTCTCAGACTGAAGGCGTAATAATGAAGTAAATGCTCAGGAAGCCCCAACCCTTTTTTATCAACTGGCTGTTGCAATGTACTCCTATGCAACCTAGGGTGCTTATTGTTCCAGAGAAATTAATTGACTAAATTATCAAACTGTTTCAAATATTGTAAAGAAATATTTACAGGGATATACTGAAGTAGAGAAGTAACTTTAGGAAGGCAATTCAATTTGAGTATGATACTTTGTTATTTTGAGTACCTCAGAGCAGTGGTTTTCAATTCTGGTGCTTGTGCAAAATGAGTTGACAACCGTCCCATATTAATTTTAGCTCTTATTACTAGATATTAGAATCACACCTGAGAAACCACAAAAGCAGAGATTTGGCTTCTCTTTAACTGCTTAAGATCAATTTGCACCAGATCAGCAAGAGACAACATTTGTTTGAGTTTCCTTCACCGACTGGCCTCAACGAAACATGGCGTTCCTGATTGGTTGGTGACTCAGCTTCAGTGACGTTCTTGGGATTCACTCGCTTGTGAGTGGAAGTTGTCCTGGGTTACCGGGGTGACAGACTTTGCTAAGAGTTGGTTTGCAGAAGTTTTTTTGCAAATTCGGCGGTTCCTAAACTTTAAGAGGTTGCATGAAAAGTTCCTTGTGACCAGATTGCGTGGAGGTGAGGTGTCCGAGAGCAAGGTGGGAGAGAGCAGAAAGTAGCAGCGAGCATGAGCGAGATAATGCAAAAGGCAAAGTTTTACTGTTGCAGTAGGTTTTTAAGTGATCTGGTTTGGTCCATCCCAATGGCACTGTCTTCCAATAAGCAGTTGCCATGAAGGGCAAGCCCATGCCCCGTACCATTATGCTCAGGGTAAGTCATTAACAGACTGCTTGGTAATTTCATGTGGTAAAGTATCTTGTAAATTCGTTACTATCTTTCATTCAATGTTACAAGACAAATACTGTTTCTGATACTAGTTTTTCATTTACACCAATGTATTGCAAATATCACTAGCTTTTATTTAGTACCAGACATCATACATTTCAGACACATACAAAATGATTCATCTGTTATAAGGGTTAAAAACCATTGATCAACTTGGTTGCAATAAACACATGTAGTATTCAAAGAAAGCCACTGCCCCAGAGGGACAAATTTAGTGATCTCCTTAAGTCTCTGGAACTTTTTTGAAGTAGCACACAATTCTTAAGTTCACAAATCCAATTTTTGTTAATTCACAAATTGTCTTTTGAATTTATGAATTGGATTTTGTAAATAAATAGTGCTGTGCAGGGGTAATGTTATTTTATTTTTTTATTTTATTATTTTCGAGATCTTACATTTGAGAATCTTCCCAGATAGCAGGTAGTAATCGGCCCGAGCTCGGCTACCCTTCGGCGCCTCCGGCTCCGACTCGGCATCGGCGAGTGTTATCTGGGCCGAGTATGGCCCGCAGCTCGCTCTCGCACATGTGTTTGTGATGCGGCTGTAAAGCCCTGGCCCGATTCCTGTTAACCATATCTGGCCCGAGTCTGTCTGTAGAGTCCGGGCCGCTTCTGGCAAGGACTCGGCTTGTTTAACTTTTGTCCTGATGGTGGCGGTAATGCTCCAAAAAGCTGGCTGGCAACCGCGTTAAAGATTACAAGAAGAAGAAGAAGTTTTGGAACTCGTGTTTTCTGGTCAGAAAGGTAAGGTTTTTACTGTATACTATGCGTATTTAGTGTTCAAAACCTTTTTTCACAGTGTTAGGTTGTAACAGTGTTTAGTAATTTAAAACAATTTGATACAAAATGCAACTTGTTTTAAAGAAACACGACTGAAGCTAATTGATGTGTATGCTAACGTTACAAACACGTCTGAAAGTTATAGAGGTAAAGTTGGTTTTAAATTCGCACATTCGGATTTCGGCTTCTTAATATATTAGAAAACTATCGTTTGCAAATTCCAAATAGTGAAATCATACATTGAGGTAAAGTTGGTTTTATATTCGCACATTAGTTCAGTGCCATGCTCCCTATATTGTTTACTATGGTACGTTGAATATCCGGTCTGAAATCGCATGCAAGTAACACTTTAAAACAACATTAGCACACAGACCACAGACAATGTTGTAGTTTGATATTCGTTGTCTGCTAGTATGATTTCACTATTTGGAATTTGCAAACGATATTATATTAAGAAGCCGAAATCCGAATGTGGGAATTTAAAACCAACTTTACCTCCTTCAATCATACTAGCAGACAACGAATATCAAACTACAACATTGTCTGTATAAAACCAACTTTACCTCAATCAAGTGAGTGTTTAGTAACTGAAAACTATTTTAATTATTTTAAAGAAACATGACTGAAACGAATTGGTGTGTATCTTAACGTTACGTTAAAGAAAGTGTCTGTAGACTAATCCGTTAACACTACCATGGCAAAACATGTGCTTTTTTCTGAGTTAACATTTTAATATACCATGGGTGTTGAAAAAATCATTTTACAGTTGTGTACTTACCCAACAGAAATAATTCTGAATGATTGTGTAAATAAAAATTAATCGTTTTGGATTTATAAAATAGTATTGTTTAACCTGTTTGTGCAATCCATCACGAAAGTGATCTAAGCTCGATACTGTTTACTATTTTCTATAAATGATCTTAATATGTGTTAGCCTATGTGAATCTTATGTTCAAGCTGTAATATATGCATGTAAAACAGAACGTCTTAAGCAGATTTTGATGATTTTTTTTGTTATTGATAGTTATAAATTCTGATTTAAATCAATGGGTAACAATATTTTTTCGGTTAAGTCTTATTCTTGTTTAACAAGGGTTAGTGAGGCCATTTTGCAGCACATCACAGAGACAAAAGATGTGAATATGCATGTTATAGTTAGGTGCTTATAGTCCATTATAAGCTGTAAACTGTTGAAACATTTTCAACATACTTGAGCTTTTCAGACTTTACATTACTAATAGCTTCACAAACAGCTGAAATGGGTTTTGTTATTGGCTATCATCATCAAACATTTTCCACAATGGTAGGTTAACAGTGTTTTTAGTAACTTACAACTATCTGATCCAAAAGGTTTCTTATTTTAAACAAATTTGACTGATTGTGACTTATTCTGCTTTAAATAACATTTTTGGGCTTATGCTCAAGGGGTATAATGTTTGTTTCAGGCGTTTTCTGAATAGTGATTATTAATGTTTATAATGATTTTTGTGAAGATAAACATTTTTTATACACTTTTGTATGTTTGTTTGTTTGACAGTCCACGACAAGATCCTTGAGCACGATCAAAGAAGCTCGGCACAGAAGAGGCCAGTATATGTAAGTCATGGTTGAAAATTATGAGTTTTACTCTGTGAATTATAGTATTTGAATAGGGCAAGGGCCAGTGTTGCTCAGATTTTGTAGCCTTTGCAAACTCATTGTAGTAATGACACTCCTCACTATCTAAAAGTCTTATATAGTAAAAATGAGGCCCCTAAAGATAAAGACTTTGATAACCTAGATGATTATGATATGGTGACATCTGAAGGCTCAGTTAATGAGTTCCATATTGTGGGGTTCGAGTCATCTGAAATGGAAATTGTGCCATCTTCATGGGTACAGAATGATAGATGTGCTTAGTCATCTTACAAATATATGTCTAAGAATCATAAGGCTGTCACTACAGGTATTATAGCCATTAATGAACTTTGATAGTATTTCAGGATTTGAACTTTTTTTGGGGGGAGGTTAACAACAATGTGATGTTTTATTATAGACACATATGAGGAAGCTCGACTCCCTTCCACAGGCAACTGTGATGTCTGACTTGCAAACAGATGAGGACGATGATCGCCCGTCATACACCAAAAGAAAGAACAGGTTTGTTTGCAATTATTTTAAACACATACTGTCAACATTATTTCAATGATCAATTACAACCTGCAATTTTTGCCCTGGCACTATACTAAAATAATGTTTTGTTTTGTAAATGTATCTGATCATGGGACATAAAAGACAGGACTATAGTGACAGTGATGAAGAAAAAATATTTGGAACAAAGAGGCTGGAAAAAAAGCAGATATGAAGATTTCAGAATTCGATGCAGCACGGCAAGTACCATCACCACCAATGACTATGGAAGAATCCTTAAGGACACCATCAAGATGCACAGATACTGTACATTCCAGTATGCCTATGAACATTTACAGTCCTTGTTCCAGTGCAGTTGGAGATCAAGACAGAACTTATTGGTACTCATCATGTCTTTGTAAGAATTAAAGACATCACTACATTTGTAAAGGCTTTATGCAGCTAGAAAGTAAAGATCAACTAGAGAATATCAGCAGTATCTAACCCTCTGTAGTATTTACACAAGTTGTATAAGCTATAGGTTGATTTATACTAATTTGTTATTTTTCTTTTTTTAGCACCACTGTCTGAAGTGTTAAAATCACAAGACGACATAAAGCAGCAACTGGTCCTGATTCTCAAAAATCTGCAAAACCAAAACAGACATGATGAAATTCCAGATGTAAGCACATTTGACCTTCTTTTGTCCAATTTGATTTGGAAAAGCTTGAAAACCAACTAAAGGACCAGCCCGAACAAATGAAGAACATGGTAAGTTCAAGCTCTTGTGTATTTCAAAGTGTTTTAAGTTTATTTATTTATTTATTTGATTTTTTGCTTCATAGGTAGCCTACTTTGGAATTATTGGTGTTTTCCACAAGGGAAGCAGTTTGGCGTATCCTGGGAAAGCTTTTGGCTAACTCCTTGGCCAAACAAATTAACTGGAGCGGGGCAAACTAAAAAGTGACCTTTCGTGCACTTCCCCTTGGGACTGTCGTAGTCAGTAAGTTGGTTTTTAATATACATTTCAATACAATTAGAAGCTGTTTCATCTGTGTATTTCTTTGAATCATTAACCAGAGGAACAAAAAAAATCTATATATGGTCCCATTTAGGTTGTACTTATGTGAGAGCAAGCATGTTTCTTTTTTTCTTTAACATTTGTTCTTGTTCTCTACTAATTGTCTGTATATCTTTTGATCACAGATGCAGTGAGGACAAATATCCATACCATGCCACTGATGAAGAGGTGGAAAAATGCATTACAAGGTGGCTACAACTTGCTCCTGACAGGCACGGAGGAAGGAAGAAAAGAGAGAAAGCTAATGTTTCAAATGTCTAAATCACTATTTTTATTTTTTATTAAGATGTTCCCTGATACTTGGGCAATTTGTGTTTCATTTGCACATTTTTAATATATATATATTCTGAAGAATATATAATTCTGAAGAAACATTTTCAATAACTGTAATAATAATAAACAAAAATTCTAAATATAAAATTGCACAAGATATATATATACACATACACACACACACATCATCTCATGTTTTGCTGTTTGTGCAATTTATTCCAATTATTCTTTTAAGTTTATTTAAAAATTAAGTCTTTATACATCTGCAGTTTTATATTCATATATATTTTTTTGTTTTATTGTTATTATTTTAATGTTTATTAATAATGGTTCGAGACGTTTCTTCAGAATTCGGCAGTTCTTTTTACAACTTTGACTTGTATATTTTACGTATTGTCATAGGTATTTGTAAGATGTTTCTTGCTATATCTTAAATTGCTTTCTATATTCAAGTTTATATAAAATTTAGCTGTTTTAAGATGTCTTGTACAATTTTTAAAATTCAAATCTGTTGGGAAAACAGGGTTGTTTTGAAAACTTTTGTGTATGTGTGCAATTTCAGATATATATTTTTTTCTATAAATCTTCCTGTGTATTGTGCAGTTTTATTGTTGTTTTTCTTGTGCACTACAAAACAATTTATTAAATTTGAGTATTATTTGTTTCTTGCAATCAATAAACGTTTATCATTTATTTATTTTGTCCTTTGATTATTTACGTTATAGGATATGTATGCTGTTTGCATTTTATTTAAAGGTTAAACGCAGTGCCTACACTTTGTGTTTACTGTACATAGCCTGCGTTTGCTGTTATATCAACTCAAATGGTTGTAATATCAAGTACTAATTTATAACCAAAAGGTTTTATATCAAGGTATATGAAGACTTAATCGTGCCAGCTCCGGGCCGAAGTGCACATTACTCACGGGCCGATTCCGGCTCGGATGCGGCAGCGTCGGCTCGCTTACGGCCGCCGCATCTGGCCCGATTGATTCGGGCCGGAATCGGGCAGTGAGTCCATAGGCATCCGGCCCGAGTACGGCAGCCGGAGTCGGGCCGAGGGGTAAGTCTCCGGCAGGCGAGAATCTAGCCGGAACTGGCCCGAGTGTATTTTGCTATCTGGGAGTGCTAACCACTGGGCTGCCGTGTTGCCCATTCTAGAAAGAAGGGGGAGTAGGAGTGGGAGGGGGATTCTTCAAGACGAAGATAACTGAGGTAAAAAACTCTGATTATTTATAATGAGCCAGGATTCATCTGATTGGTGAATCATGTGTTAGCTAGTACGGAACCAGCCGTGGACAAACATAAGCATGTGATCCTCTCGAAAAAGGTTTATAAATAAACTTCACTGAATGAACAGCCAAACTACATGTGTGGACAAGGCCTCATTTTTGAGGACTCTGCTCTCCATTGTGAAGCTTCATGTGAGTGCTGAGGCTTCTTTTACATTTAAAGCCCTTTCCACACTCACTGCAGCTAAAACGATCCTCTCCTGAGTGAGTCTTCATGTGATTCCTAATGGAGTCTTTGCGTGTGAGACTCTTTCCACACTGATCACATGGAAACGGCTTCTTTCTGCTGTGAGTTCTCATGTGATAATTGAATGTGCTTTTACATATGAAACCTTTACCACACTCTGTGCATCTGTAAGGTTTCTCTCCAGTGTGAATCCTCATGTGGATGTCAAAGTTTTGTTTTTTAAAGGAAAACTTTTCCCTCTGTTCTCTCTCCAGTGTGAGTTCTCATGTGGACTTCAAGGTTGCCATTTTGCTTAAAACTCTTTCCACACTGAGGGCAAGAGTAAGGCTTCTCCCCAGTGTGAATTCTCATGTGCCCTGCATGTTTCCTGCATGATAAAAGCTTTTCCCACACTGTTGGCATGTGTATGGCCTCTCTCCAGTGTGAACTCTCTGGGTTTTAAAGCTTTGTATTTGACTAAAACTCTTTCCACACTGTTCGCAGGTGTAAGGTTTCTCCCCTGTGAGAACTCTCATGTGAACATCAAGGTTTGATTTTTGACTGAAACTCTTTCCACACTGTTTACAGCTGAAATTACACCTAGATTTGGATTTCCGAGGTCTTCTGCGTGATGAAGTCTTTTTAGTCAGTGTGGGTTTTTCATCAGTCGTTATGTCTTGGTGTTTCTCTTCCATTTCATTCCGTTGATGAGTCTCCTCTTTCAACACCATCAGGTCTTAAAAAACAACAAAAAAAGAGTTAACTTTAGTATGACGACACAAAGCGACAATTATTAAAATGACCCTATTTACTCTCCATCATGTGGTTTTAAACATTTCCTTTTTTCTAGGACGCAAAGCCAGCGTTCTTTCAAAATATCTTTTTTGTGTTTAACAGAATCAGAAAACTCATAAAGGTTTAAAACCACACGAGAGAGAGTAAATGGTGAGGCTATTTTCATTTCTGCGTCAACTATCCCTTTAAACGGTTCCTATTATGAACCTTTTTTTTACAAACATGTAAATAAGTCTTTGGTGTTCCCAGAATGTGTCTGAGGTTTCGTCTCAAAATCAGATCATATACCTTGCATAATATTTAATTTTGGGGGTCAGAGGAAAACCAAGCTCTTTTTGTGCCTGTGGTTTTAAATGCAAATGATCAAATGCACTCGCTCTAGATTACTCGTGTTGTGTTCCCTCATGTGTATCTTCCACTGGATTTAAACATTTGTAACTTGCTTGGAAGACCAGATTGAAACAAATCCTGCATGTTCATAGCAAGTACGCATAATACACACTTATATTGGTGAGTTTGCATTATTGTATATAACTTATGCAAATGTTTCTCAGTACAGGGTTGCAGCTGGAAGGCCATATGCAGTTTAAAACATATGCTGTATAAGTTGGTGATTCATTCCGCTGTGGCGACCCCTGATTAAGCTAAAGGAAAATGAATGAATGAACTTATGCAAATGCCACATCTGCTGTAAACTGGAGTGATGAGGAGATGGCAAGATGACATACATTGCATCTGTTAAGTATTCAAAGCGCTTCACTTTTTCCACATTTCTTTATGTTACAGCCTTATTCCAAAATGGATTAAATTAATTTATTTGCAGTACCTCTCAAGCTCTATCAGGTTGCATGGGAAGCGACAGTGTACAGCCATTTTCAGATCTCTCCTGAGATGTGTTCAATAGGATTTAGGTCTGGGCTCTGCATGGCTGGGCCAATCAAGGACATTCACAAAGTTGTTGTGAAGCCACTCAATTGATATTTTGGCAGTGTTCAGGTTTTTATTCAGGACGTCTCTGTATGTTGCTGCATTCATCTTTTCCTCTATCCTGACTAGTCTTCCAGTTCCTGCTGCTGAAAAACATCCCCACAGCATAATGCTGCCACCATCAAGTTTCACTGTAGGGATGGTATAAGCCAAACAGAATGTACGTGAGCCTAATTTAGAGCTTCACTGCAAAGGCTGTGAATACTTATGTACATGTGATTTTTCAAGTTTTTTTATTTTAAAATTTGCAACTTCTAAAAATATTTTTTTTTTTACATTGGCATTATGGGGTATTGTGTGTGTAATGTTGAGGAAATAAATGAATTTAATCTATTTTGGAATAAGGCTGTAACAAAAAAATTGTGGAAAAAGTGAAGCGCTATAAATACTTTACAGGTGCATGGTACTTTGTAATTTTATTGGTTTATTCTTTTAAAGTGATTTTATTTTTTATTCAAGATAGACTTTGTGTATTGAGAATATAACTGTCTGAATGTAGATTATGCCGGTTTATAACCAGTTTCGATAATGACGGCTGAGGGTACACTCAGCCTTGGGTAAGAAACAGAAGAAATTATGTAACTAACTCAGATACTATTTGTGACTACTAGTAACAAGGTTAAACCCATAAACAAGATGATGATGAAAAAAGGGAATTGTGATCAATGTTACATATGCAAATGAAAAAGTACTAAGCCAATACCATCGATAGCAGATATCTTCTATGAGAATACTGTAGGTCAAATATCGTCAGCTCAGTTAAACTTATATATTTTTATTTATTTATATATTTAAATTTATTGTTTTTATTTATTTTATATAGCGCCAGTGCTCAAGGATGCTTTACAAACAGTAGAAGAACAAGAAAAGCAATAACCTTAAGAAGGTAGAGATAATGGGAGACTAAAAATACATAAAAAGAATGACAAAAGACATGAGAACAAGTAACAAGAAAAATTCATTCCTGTCTTTCAATGAGTGCTTATGTGCATTTATGAGAACTAAGCAGCACACTCAGAGCTGCAAGATGGATTTAATTTAGTATTCTTATTATTAAAATATATCTGAATGAGGATCAAATGACTGAGTTGGTCTTTGAGAATGAAAATTAACCTGTTTGTTCCTGCAGATCTTCGTGTTTGACTGTGAAAGTTTCTTCAATCTTTACATCTTCACTTTCCTCTTTAATAAACGCCATCTTTATAACAGTGTGGAGATCAGTCGCTTCAGCAGGAGTTTTTCTCTGTGTTTGGACACTTTATCCTGTTTAAAATGATCAAAACAATAAAAATGTTCAGTTTAAAATAAATAAAACAATGAACAGAAACAAAATAACTTCTCTTCAACACTTGCTTCAACAGTTTCTTTATATGAGAGTCATTAACAAGAAGAAATCAGGTAAAAGAGTCAAGGCCGATTTATACTTCTGCATCAAGCGCACGCGTATGCTACGGCGCAGCCTACGCGTGGACGCATAGCCCCTCGCCGTGGCAGTCGGCGTCGTTGACGTGCACCTCTCAAAAAATGTAACGCGTACGCGTAGCGCAAGCTCTGTGATTGGTCGGCTTGGTAGCGCTGACGAGTGTGGGCGGAGGTGAGAGCCGCGCGCCCGATGCAGCGAGTGTTTACAAGTGTGGAGTCGCGTGAAGGAGCTCCGGATGGAGACTGTTGTTTTGTGTTTACCTCATGATTAAAGTTGTCCCACGTCCGACGGTTCCCGCCTCAAAATGAGTGAGTTTGAGCCACTTGTACATTAAGGAAGTGTTCAGGAAAAACAAAAAAACCAGCGAAGAAACTCGACACAGAGGAACATAAACACCTACTGCCAGCTAGCGTTTCGGAAGTGTATTGCAGAGAAACAGAAACAGCGCGCAGAAGTATAAATGCACGGCTACGCGCGGGGCTTGCGCCGTGGGTTACGGCGATCACTTGACGCAGAAGTATAAACCAGGCTTAAGTCTGAGCAAGAAACAATAGCCACAAATGAGCTGATTAAAACTAGTACTCCATTTCTGATGTATACTTAGAATGGACTGACATTATGCTATTTAATGAACTAAACCCTCATTAAAACACTTATTACACACATTTCTGTTACTTTATTCAAACAATATAGCCCTCTGAATAAGAGATTATGTTTGACTTTGTAAATCATGTTTAAATGATGGTTTATCATGTAAGGTACAAAATTCAGTGTTTTTCAAGTGAATGGACCTCAGCTGTGGTTTTATAAATTTTTAAAACACATTGAACATCTGAAACACTCAAAACACACAGACATAAAGAATCAACTATGGTGAGTTTTTTTTCCCCACAGTGCATGCTGGGAACTATGGATGAATGTTAGCAGACACTGCAGCCAAAAAAAATACAAAATCTCTAACCACTGTTTAAAGGTTGAACTAGGTTAAGTACTCTAGACACGTTAGGTTAATTAGGCAAGTCATGGACAACAGTGTCCAAGGGGGTTAATAAATGTTGACTTTACAAATTACAAATACCTTTATTCCAGCCAAACTACAACAAATAAAACTTTCTCCAGTAGAAAAAAAATATAGGAAATACAGTGAAGTGACATGTCCTTGCTCTGTTGCACATCACTTTGAAAATATATAAAAATGAATTTTTACTTCATAGGAGGACTATACTTCTTACATCTACTGTATGTAGACAGGTGATATGATTTGTACAATAGTCACATCTCTTTTAACATATAAAATGACTCAGTGTGATGTCTCTTCAAGTGTCTCACAGATGCATTATTCTATGTACTATAATAAAAATGGAGAAATAATACTGTGACTTCAAATTAGCTTGAAAACAATACAGTAAACCAGTAAACCATGTCTATAAACTTGGCAAGCAATATGTTGTCATTATAAATGATGTGTACAAATAACAGTTCAAAAATGTTTTTAAAAAACAGCTCTTACAGCCCACCTGTATGTTGCTGTAACCCCGTTTCAATTTTTCAGCTAAAGGTTCCATTTGTCTGACAATTGCACATGGCTAATAAACAGTGAAGCGACTAAGAAATGAATGGCATAACTGCATGTTATGTAGTACATCATGAAATATGGTACTACATGGTTACTTGTAACGTTTAATAATATAATATTTAAATATTATAAAAATATTATAAAAATACTAATTAAAATTAAGATTAAAAAGACATTTAGAAAATTAAAGTAATAATATTTGTCTATACATACTTAAAAGGTTTATTTATTTTTTTACAAGATATAAGCGAAGCTACAATAATTAAAGTATACCTAAATTGAACAGTTGAACGTTTTTTTTCAGACAATAAGTAATTTAATCACTATATAAATACCTTGTAACTACACTGTAAAAAAAATGACTCAACTTAAAATGTTAAGGCAACAAACTTCAGTACATTTGAGTTGACTCAACTTTCAACCCAATTACTGCACTTGACTCAATTTAAGTTGAGTAAACTCAAAAATGTCCTGAAGTTTGTTGCCTAAATTTTTTTACAGTTTACTTTACAGCCAACAATGTTCATTTTACCTGTCAGTGTGTTTTTTGCTGTGGTTTATCGGTGTAAATGTGTACTAAAGTGGATGCATTATTCACCTTTGTATGGTGCCATTGAGCCTCTCCACCAACCCATTGGTCTGAGGGTGGTATGGGGCACAGAGGCCTCTTTTAATTCCAAGAACTCCACAGACCTTAGTATTGATCTACATAATAATATGACAGTAATATTTGTATATTTTTGGAGTAATAATTTAAAACTTTTTAAGCAGAGCATCATGCAGTTCATAACTTTGAGTAGACAAAAATACTCACTGTGTTGGTAAACTCTCTCCCCTGATCAGTTAGTATCCGTTTTGGCACTTCGAACTGGTATACAAATTTGAGAATACAATTTGTAACCTCTGCAGCTGACTTTGATGTCAGAGGATAAGCCTGGGCCCATTTGGTGAAATAATCAACTATTACACATATGTACTGATTTTTCTGGTCAGACTTCACCACCTTTCCAATAAGGTCCATTCCAACCAGTTCAAATGGACACTTGGTCTGTCAACAGACAAGAACAGAATAATTTTCAATTATTTATTTATTTATTTCAATAAAACTGAAAAAATTAATTAAAATCATCAATCAATTTAAACAGGCTGTACACAGATACAAATTTCAGAATAATATATATATTTTACTTTGAAATTGCCTCATTTTAAAATATCCATTCATTCATTTATTAAATAAAATACACATTTGGACTTTGTACCTTAATTGGTGTGTAGTCTGTCTCAAGCTTCGGGGTTTTTTTTTTTTTTTTTTTTTTGGCAGACTGAACACTCTGACACCTGGTAACAGTAAATATATCAGATGATGGCATAATATACATTGTCATATAAAAATAATAGTTTAAGTGTTAATAAGCATACCCATTTCTCAATGTCTGCAGACATGCCAGGCCAATAAAAGCGCTGAGAAATGGCATCACTCGTCTTGAGTTGTCCAACATGTGCACCTATGACACCGCAATGAAATTGCTTAAACAGTGCGTCTGCCTTCCCTGCACTGCAGACAACTTTACATTTTTGTTCTTTGTGGGCATTGTTTCTTATGTAAAACAATTCATCCTCTGAAAAAATAAAAGTATTAAGATCTTATAAAAAACAGTATGAAGGCTTATTAAATTGAAGCTTAATATTTCTTCTTTACACATTTGGAGTGAAAAAGGAATAGGCCTAACTGCAAAATTTTGGCAATCCCAGTAAGCTTACCTTTAAAGTAATGGCAACTAGGTGATCCATTTAGCCTTTATAACCAAAATGTTATGTCACTAAATCATTATATATAAAGAAAACATTAAATACACAATATAGTTATGATTTATGATTCAAACAATTTTGGTACTTTAATATTTCATAATTGTGTTTTGCTTTCATTCCAAAATCTAAAACTAACCACCAAAGTTAGTCATAACTAAAATGTGCATAAATGGAAATCTGTAAGCCCTCTAAACTCGAGAAAAAAAGAAAAAAAAACATAAAATGAATAGTAATCAAATTTACTACAAACAAAATAATCTGTAGTCTTTCGTGTATATATAACATATATATTTAGAGCAGTGACATTTCTGTTTAATAAAATTTGATAATGGCATGTACATCTGGTTGATTTTAAGACCAGCTGCACTGATCCATTATTATACTCAATTTCTTAATGAGCAGTTTACATTCACCTAAACATATATAACTGTTATATATACTGTTATATAATGTCGACAATTTAAAAAATATAAAAATTAACAAATAATTGACAATTTTAAAAATGCTGTACTGTTTATGCTTAACAATTTTTTTTCACAGACTTGTTCTATAGCAGAAGCAGAAAAAATGAACAAATACAGTATAGTGCATTTGCTTTATAGGCCAAATTAGAAATCAATTAGTGATGCACCAAAATGAAAATTCTAGACCAAACCGCTTTTGGCAGAAAACCAATCATTGGAAGGAGATTTTAGTCCTTTCACTTAATAAAACCTAGGCCTACTTCACTGTCAATGTCACACGATCATGTTTCTTCACAGATTAAATAATTCTAATCACAGGCATGGAAAACATTACTGTTGAATTTATTAGGAAAATATACAAGTTATATTATAGCCAGGACATATGTCATATGTCATAACATTACAGTTATAAGTGGATAAAAACAGTATGACCATGACTTACTTCATATTTTGTTACTTAATATTAGCATGTTTTATGAACATTATGAAATGTAATTATGTTTTAGAGGCAAGATGTAAATATATTATCAAGTGATGTTTTAATAATTTTGGCTACTAATATTTATTAGCAATATATAATACATAGGGCGATGCAGTGGCACATTAGGTAGTGCTGTCGCCTCACAGCAAGAAGGTTGCTGGTTCGAGCCCCGGCTGGGTCAGTTGGCGTTTCTGTGTGGAGTTTGCATGTTCTCCCTGCGTTCACGTGGGTTTCCTCTGGGTGCTCCGGTTTCCCCCACAGTGAATTGGGTAGGCTAAATTGTCCGTAGTGTGAGTGTGTATGGTTGTTTCCCAGAGATGGGTTGCAGCTTGGAAGGGCATCTGCTGCGTAAAACATGTGCTGGATAAGTTGGCGGTTAATTCTGCTGTGGCGACCCCAGATTATTAAAGGGAATAAGGTTGAAAAGAAAATGAATATATATATATATATATATATATATATATATATATATATATATATATATATATTCATATTCATTTTCTATATATTCATTTTCTTTTCAACCTTAGTCCCTTTATTAATCTGGGGGACCATCAAAGCTTCTTTGACTTCGTCCATCTCGAGACTGATGCCCAAAAAGCACCTATGAGCAAAAGGGCAGATACACTGTTAGTTTCATTCAACAAATGAGGTTGTCTGTTCCAAATCACCACCTTCAGTGGGACACTACTGCTGCACTACAGAGCAACATTACTGTTAGCTCAGTTTGAACATGATCACAATACTGTAGCTCAGTCAAACTGCAACCATTTAAACAAAAACATATAAAAAACATTTCCATCACAAACACACAATCAAATAGTCCAACCACAAATAGTGGTTTTGATTTACCCAGGCAGAGCATTTCAAAACAGTTGATATGATTTACATATTCTGTTTACAGAGAATAATCTAATGCTGGGTTTAAACTTATTGCAAAGTGAACACATGCATCACGGCACTTGCCCTTGAATAAAAGCAGGATGTTTCTTGCATCAAGAAAATTTTTCATGAGTTGAATATGTGGAAAAATATTTGCAAAAAAACTTGATTGAAGTGAATACAACACTTGCATTATCTACTAATACACTGTTGAACATCTGTTGAAGATTTAATGAATATCTCCTGATACACTGTTGAACATCTAGAACCTAAATGTTGAGGATTTGTTTCATATCTACTAATACACTGTTGAACATCTGTTGAAGATTTGTTGCATAT
The DNA here is from genome assembly GCA_903798195.1 of Danio kyathit. Lineage (NCBI taxonomy): Eukaryota > Metazoa > Chordata > Actinopteri > Cypriniformes > Danionidae > Danio > Danio kyathit. The sequence goes on from CAIGQS010000004.1 coordinate 149,665, forward strand.
CTACTGATATACTGTTGAACATCTAGAACCTAAATTGGTAACACTTAACTTACCGAAAGTTTAATAAATGTTTACATGTTGTAGACATTGTAATGATTGCCTAAGAACATTTAAAAGACAATCTACAGATACTACCCAGATGAGAGTAAACAGATAAGAACTTGAAAAGTAATTTATGGTCAGCAGACTATCTAAAGGGGGACCATCAAAATAAAGTGTTACCCTGAAATGTATGATGTCTGGTACTAAACAAAAGCTAGTGATACTTGCAATACATTGGTGTAAATGAAAAACTAATATCAGAAACAGTATTTGTCTTGTAACATTCGATGTAAGATAGTAACGAACTTACAAGATATTTTACCACATGAAATTACCATGCAGTCTGTTAATGACTTACCCTGAGCATAATGATACGGGGCGTGGGCCTGCCCCCCGTGGCAACTGCTTATTGGAAGACAGTGCCATTGGGATGGACCAAACCAGATCACTTAAAAACCTACTGCAACAGTAAAACTTTGCTTTTTGCATTAGCTCGCTCATGCTCACTGCTGCTCTCTGCCCCCTCTCGTCTTGCTTTCAGACACTGCACCACCACGCAAGCGGGTCGCAAAGAACTTTCCATGCAACATCTTAAAGTTTAGGAACCACCGAAACTGCAAAAAAAACTTCTTCAAACCGACTCTCATCTGTAGGGGTATTTACAGTTTTAACCCAAAGAATGAGCAGTCTGTCAGATAAAGAAGAGCCGGAGTCAGAGATTCAAATAAATAAATAAAAGTTTACTGAAGATAGTTTGCAGTTTCATCAGCAGAAGCCAGCTTCAACACTCGCAATGAGTTCCTAGGCCGCTCTGCTTACAATCACAAATCAATAACAATTATACTCTTTACACAATGTCATTTTCTGCGTCATACATATAGGTGTTCTAGCCTGATTGGTTAAAACACAGACAGACTAGGAAAATTTCCACGTGTGTGCGTGCGTACAATTCTGAACAATATCTTAAGCATAAACGTCAGACATCCAATAGACTGTTTAGAGCTGACTCCAGACCTGTTAAAAGTATCTACAATCAAATAGAACACACACTTAAAGTACAATCTGTTTCTTATCCAAGGCTGAGTGTACTTCTCAGCCGTCTTTATCAAAACTGGTTAAAAACCGGTATAATCTATATTCAGGCAGTTATATTGTCACTACACAAAGTCTATCTTGAATAAAAAGTAGAATCACTTTAAAAGAATTAACCGTAAAAATAGCAAAATCACTTAAGACATTTTAGATAGTATTAACTCGTAGAAATAACAATAGAAACAATAGAACAATATTGTTTCAAGTCCTCAGCCGTTCATTTCCACTCAAGGTCTCCGTGACCTCTGACCTAGTTTGGTGGCTCCTGAAAATAGTTTCAAAGAGACAGGCAATGCACTGTACATTCTTACATAAAGCAGTGTATTTAACTTGTTCATTAGTGGAAATCAATGCAAAGTTAAATAGTCTTTCAAATAATCAATTAATTATCTTTAATAAAAATAACGAGACATAGGATGATGAGGAAAGGATAAACGTTGATCCATGCTTAGACGAACTGGACGGTAGAAATCCGAATCCTTCAGTCCCCCCTTTTTGACCAATGCGGACAATTCCGCTTCCGGTCAACCAGTGAGGTCATTTAGGAAAGTGGGAGTAATGACTCCTTTTCCCTTAATTAGGTTACAAGCGTCTCGTTGCCCCTTCACAGTTAACAAACTAATATCAAATCCATTCTCTGGAAGCCGGGCTAAATGAATGAACACTGTTATTGCACTCCTGACATTGAGCCAGACCCTCAGTCACCTCAAAGAGACTAGATATAGATATACTTGTTACCTAAAGACCAAGAAAGATGCAATAGTTTTTACAAAACTATTAATCCAATATATTATCATGGAAGAAGAGTAATTGTGAATCCATTTCTTTAGTTCCCACTTTTTAGGGGTTTAACACAATTTTAGTCTAATTCAACAAAGATCAAACATAAGTAATTCAAACTCAAGCATCTTTCAACAGAAATAAGACTAAACCTTATAATTATCTTCTCAACTTGTCATTTGTACCATATTACTTTACTCTGACTAAACCGTTCAACATAATCAGAAGCAAACAATATGATCTTGTATAAAATTCATTTGATTATTACTGTCTGATCAATTAGAAATGCTCACAGGATGGAAATCTTTCATATTTGTCATGTGACAGTAACACCTGTTCGCAAGCATTACCAATTGAACAAGATCAGACTGATTTAATAATTCTATTACCACTTCAAGAGTTCACACTTAGATATTGCTTGATGCTAGTAGCAGGTTTGGCATGCTGTCCCGGGAGAGAACCCTGAGCTCGGAGATAATTGAGCCCAGGGCTCCCGCCTGGTCAATTGAGCATGTACGGGGAGTACGAGATCAGGTAGTTCTCGAGAGCTCCCCGTGATAAAGAAAGAAAGGTGGAGAAGGGGTGGATGGGGGGTTTCTTCGGAAAAACGAAGATAAGGGAGTAATGTTTGCTAGGCTATTTATAGTGAGTTTAGATTACTCTGATTGGCTAACTAGTGATTGGAGATGAGGGACCAGCTGCGGTCAATTATATCACGTGCTCCTCTCGAAATTAGTTTGTGAAACTTTACTTCAAGTGTTCACACTTAGATATTGCTTGACGCTAGTAGCAGGTTTGGCATGCTGTCCCGGGAGAGAACCCTGAGCTCGGAGATAATTGAGCCCAGGGCTCCCGCCTGGTCAATTGAGCATGTACGGGGAGTACGAGATCAGGTAGTTCTCGAGAGCTCCCCAAAATGCATAATGACTCGGGACAGCAGCCGAATATTCGAAGAAACTCCCCAAAAGGCTAGAAGTGCTATATCCGGCTGCTGGATATATTGTTTTTTTCCAAAAGGGAAAGTAAAGAGGGCTTCTGCGGGAGCAAAGGATGAGACGGACTCCTACGGGAGCCCGAGCATGGTTGGCGTGGGTAATAATTACTCCAGCGGGAGTAGAGACTCGGGGAGACCCCTGCGGGGGTCAGAGCCATGGGGTGGGGATCCTGCTGGAATAAAGGGGGAGGGGGGAGGACTCCAGCTGGATAGGGGAGGTGAAGGGGGCAGGGGGGGGGTATGGACTCCAAGGGAGTAAATTGCTCGAGGAACACTCCTAATGGAGATAGAGCTGGGAGGTGGCAGCACTATATATACATATATATGTATATAGATATATAAATATATATATATATAATGGGGTAAGCTAGGGCCTTGGGGGGGTGTAATTTTTTCTTGACTCCAGCGGGAGTCGAAGCTCGTGGGCACTCCTGCGGGAGATAGAGCTGTATGTGCCATCTCCGGCTGGGGTCGGGAACGAGGAAGGGCAGGTTGGTGCCCCAGCTGAAGGGTGAGTGGCAGTTGGGCGATGACCCCTGCGGGGGTCAGGTGCTCGGGATTGCTCCAGCGGGAGCTGAGCTTGAGGGTGACAGCACTATATATAAATACATATTTATATGCGTGGGTGCATATATATATATATATATATATATATATATATATATATATATATATATATATATATATATATATATATATATATAAATGAATTCAAAAAATAAAATGGAAAAATAGAAATAAATGCAAAAAAAAATTTATTTAAGCTAAGGGTGAGTGAGGGTAAAGTGAGGTGAGGGGGGCGGTGGAGACTCCTTCTGGAGGGTGACGGGCAAATTGGTGCTCTGGGGATGTTCCTGCGGGAACTAGAGCGTGAGGGTGGCAGCACTATATATAAAACCATATTTATATACGTGGGTGCATATAGATATGAATTTATATAAATAAACCAAAATGAAAACAAATGAGCTGTATTATATATCATTATTAATAATGATATATAATATCAAAAGCTAGGGTCGGGGGAGGGCTGTGAGATGATTCCTGCGGGAATCGAAGCTCGGGGGAAATACTCCTGCGGAAGTCCGAGCCATGGGGGGGGCAGGGTCCTGCTGGAGTCAGGAATAAAGGAGGGGGTAGTGGGGACTCCAGCGGCAGCGGCCAGGGGGGACGGGGGTGACGGGGGGGGGCCTGGGCGGGAAAACTCCAGCGGGAGTTAGGTGAGTGAAAAGGGGGGAGAAAGCTGAGTGGACTCAGAGCTTGAAGGAAGAGGTTAAATGGCGGGGTCATGCCCGCGCCCTTGGGAAGTTGAAGAGGCTGGGTAGCGCCTCTGCCCCCCGGAAGCCGGCTTCGCTTGGTCGTGTCTCCTCCCTTGAAAGGTTGTGTCTGGATTGGACTCGTGTCTTTGAACGCTGGAATTGGGGTGTCTGGTGGTGAGGGTTTTCTGTGCTTCTCTGAGATGGCTGTGGTTAAGGCGAATGTAGGATTTGAAGGCGTCGGAGGACCACCTTCCTAGTGTTTGTATGTGCTGTTGTGATAGCCCTTTGTGTGCTGCTGTGGTGGCGGCTCCTATTCTGAATGAGTGGCTGGAGTATGATTGTGGTGGGAAACCTGAGTGATGGAGGACTGCCTTAAGGTGTTTTTGGAACCAAAAACGTGTCACTGGGCGATTTGAGTCATCTATAAAAAGGGGTGAGAGGGGGCTAGGGCTTAGTGTTTTCCTATAGTGTAGGTATGCAAGGAGTGTTTGGAATGGGCTTGTGGGGGAGGGGATGTTAAATATGTAAATGAAGTGTCCTTTTCTGGATTGATCTGTTTTACTTTGCCTAATGAGGAATGCGATTGTTTCCTCATCAATCAAAGTTAGATCTGATATGGTGGGGTGGATATTAGCGTCAGATGTAGATGTTACTGTAATTTCGGAACATCTGAGAAACCCAAAGAAAGCGAGGGTAAACATGGCATCTAAGGTATGGTCTGTGTGAAGGGATGAGTATCCTTTTCTGAGTGTGGAAATGCATTTGCTGAGTATGTTGTGTGTAATGGGCAGCCTACTGTCTGGGAGGGGAGGGTGGGCTTTTTGAATGCCTTTAATCAAAAGGCTGGTTTGTGAATTAACTATTGAATCGGAAATGGAGCCGTGCATTAGCTTGTGAAAAATTTGGATTCCGCTTAAATAGCTCCTGATTGAGTTAGCTTGGATGTGTTTGTGTGAATGGAGGTATGTGATGAATGAAGTGATTGTAAGTAGGGAAAAAGCTGGGAATGTAGTGTTGTATAGGGAATGGAAGCGTTTTAAATGCTTTTCCATGCAGTAAAATATGAAAGTAGGGTCCTGGGAGCTACGGCTTGCAGAATGAGAGATATGGATGTTTGGTGCAGGGTGTGCATGGGGTGATTTATTGGAATATCATCTCTGAATAAGGAGGGATGGGTGTCGGGTGCAGCTCTGCCTCTGGCGCCAGCCGTCTGAATCTCTGGAAATTAAAACAAGAGAGAGAGTCAGCAATTTGGTTATGAAAACCGGGAACATGTACAGCATTTATAATGAATTGTTTTTTAGCTGAAGTCCAAATAAGGCGACGAAGGAGCGGCATCAGGGCGGGAGAATGAGAGCGTCCTTTATTAATGCAGTGAACGACGGCTTCGTTGTCACAGTGAATTAGAATGCTAGAGGCGGACCATTCGTTTCCCCATAGTATAGTAGCGGCTACTATGGGATATAATTCGAAATATGCGGATGAATGAAGATGGGAAGGAATTTCTAGCATTTGGGGTGGCCAATCAGCAGCGAACCAGCGGCCCCGGTAATAGCCTCCAAAGCCTATGGAGGGGGCGGCGTCTGTGTATAGCTGTATATCTACTGGGGATGAGATTAAGTCACTATAAAAGAAAGAGCAGCCGTTCCAGCACTTGAGGAAGGAAATCCAGAGGCTGAATTCATTACGGCAGGGATCGGATAATGTATGATCTCGTCTAAGCCGTGTGTTGATGCTGCGAGTTGAAGTAGGTGAGTGACGAAAGGGCGTCCTTGTGGGATGATGCGCATAGCGAAATTTAAGTGCCCTAATATTGACAGCAGTTCGCGTTTAGAGCATTCTTGTTTCTCCAAAAATATGGAAGAAAGAGAAATGATTCGGTCGATTTTTTTTTTCTTTGGGTAAGGATGCTTGAAATTTTTGTGAATCTAGGTTAATGCCTAGGAATTCTACCAATGTGCTGGGGCCGGAGGTTTTCTCTTCCGCGATGGGGATGCCCAGTTTAGCGAAAACTGTTTTAGTAGTCGCTAGGTGTTTGGCGGGTGGATTGTTAGGGGGAGAGATGATAAGGAAATCATCTAGGAGATGTATTACGTGCGAGATTCCGTAATTATTGGCGAGAATCCAGCATATTGCTTCAGAAAGCATGTCGAATATTTTAGGGCTACTTCTGCATCCGAAGGTTAGCCGGACTGCGAAGTAGAATTTGGATTTCCAATTAATGCCAAAAAGATGCCAGAAATCGGGGTGTAATGGCATGATTTTAAAGGCTGATGTGATGTCGATTTTTGCGAGCCAAGCGTTTCTGCCTACTAGTTTAATTAGCGAGATTGCTTGGTCTATATCGTGGTAATTTAGAGAGAATTTGTCTGACGAAATAATGCTGTTAATGCTTGAAAAAGCGGAATTATGGGGGGATGAAAGATCAATTATTAATCGTTTTTTACCAGAAAATTTTCTGGTTGCTACTCCGATAGGACTGATACGGTAAGCGCTAAACGGCGGGGCGAGGAAGGGACCGATAATTAATTTATTATCGATCTCTTTCTCTATAAGTTGATCTACCACATTTGGTTCGGTGATAGCGGATTGTAGGTTTGGACAGGCGAGGTTGTAGGAGGGGAGAGTAGAAACACCGGGATGGAATCCGTTAGACAAACCTGAAATGAGAAAATCAGAAAAGTTAGGATCAGGGTGCATACATAATTCATCATAAAGATTAGAAATATTGATAGGAGTCGACAAATAACTTCTTTGTTTTTATTGGCTTTCCACACTTGGCAGACGACGCGTGCATGCGCGCCGCCGCAATAATTGCATATGTGCAAAAATTTGCAGGGATGGCGAAAGCATCTCGCTGAATTAAAGCTGATGCAGGGCTGAGGGGAGGGAGGGTTTTGAGAAGAGGTAGGGGGAAGAAGAGCGGGAATAGCAGAGGTGGAGGGTGGACTGGAAGATCAGGGCTGGAGTTTTCGCTGGAAGGTGGAGCTGGAGGCCAGGGAAGGAGGGTGGAAAGTCCGGGGTTGGCGTTGTTCTCTGGAGGATTGTCCGTGTTTTGGAATGTGATGGTGTTTATGGTTTGTCCAGTTCCGTGGGATTGTGTATTGTTGCTTTTCTTTGTTGCTTTCTTTGGTGGTCCGGGGAGATTGCGAGCGTGCGGTGCTTTGGAGGGTTGCGGGTAGGGGGTGTGGCGGGGGCGAGTGTTCCTGGTGTCTTGAGGGGGCGGAGTTGGTGACAAAATGGATTCATAGAGTTTGATCAGTTCTGTTTTATTGCAGCGGTTGGGTATGGAGATTCCGGCGTTCGTGAGGGTCTGGCGGAGTTCGTGTACGGTCATCCTAGTGGAAGTGTGAGATGAAGATCTTGCTGAGGCGTAGGAAGAAGCTGGAGAAGGTATGTGGCGATTTGGAGTGACGGGAGATGGGGATGGGTTGCGGCGTTGAGTCCTAGTAGTTAAGCGGATGGGTCTCCGGCCTCTCATTGGAGCCTCCGTGTTGGGTAGGTTTTCTGGCTGGGTTTGGTGTTGTTGGTCCGGGGCTTGTGTTTCTGGGAGGGTTGCGGTTTTGATTCTTGTCCATGTTGCTTGTAGAAAGGGTTGATGAAGCTGCTGGGTCGATGTTTTTAGCTGTTGTAGCAATGCTGCTGCTTATTGGTGTAGTTGTTGTTGTTGTAGAAGTCAAAGTTTTGCTGTATTATATGGTCGAGTTGAAGGTTTGTAGGCTTGTGGAGGAGCTGGTGCGGTCCTGTAGCAAGCTTTTCTTCGGAAAAACGAATATAAGGGAGTAATGTTTGCTAGGCTATTTATAGTGAGTTTAGATTACTCTGATTGGCTAACTAGTGATTGGAGATGAGGGACCAGCTGCGGTCAATTATATCACGTGCTCCTCTCGAAATTAGTTTGTGAAACTTCACATATAATCAAGACTCTTGCTTGGATATGGACTATCAAAAATTCATTCAAAGACAGTCTAAGTTTCTGTACATAAGTGAGAAACATTTTCAAACAGCACTGTCAGTATTCACAACATTAATATTTACTTGAGTTGACTTGACTGCTTCAAAATGCTTTTAAAGCTCATGCTGCATTTTTGTTTCTTAAACTGTTAACTTGTACATTCCTCTGCCCTTGATGACACACACACATAGACAGAGAGTGACTTACTGCAGCATTTGCCTTTAACACAAATTACTTCAACTCAATTCTCTGCGTATTTTTCCTGTGCTAGAGTGAGGGTGCTTTCTGGACAGTTTGGTTTAGGGATGGGCATTTCTGACCATTCTTCAATTCGATTGATCCACAGCTTTGACGAACGAGTACTCGAATAATCAAGGGCGGGGCTTAAGAAAGAGGCGGGGCGTGCTTGCGTCATAGCGACAATTAAATAACATTCAATAAAAAAATAAATAAATATATATATATATATATATATATATATATATAGATAGATAGATAGATAGATAGATAGATAGATATAGATATTTATTTATTTATTTATTTATTTTTTAAGCCCTGTTACAAATGTTGGTGATAAAACTATGACAGGATTCAGAAAACAATTAAATCAACCTTGTTGGGTTAATAAAAATCACCATCAATATTGGTTAACACCGTAAACATTTAAAGAAGTGTAACAAGTGGTGTATTTAGTCATGGGCAATATGGTCGATACCCAGGGCGGGGAGACAGTGCGAAAAAAAACGAGCCCCAGTAAAAGCTTTGAGTTACGATTTACTTTATGCAAGTGTATTAATTTAAAGTAGTAATCCTAGAATTAAAACGTTAGAGGCTATTCACATTTGGCATATTTTGCATGTGCAAGTTTGTTATTGTCTATGTGCAACCGAAACAAGGTGAAAGCAAACTGACGCATGCATGCATGCAGAAAACCATTCCTGCGTGCCTCACGCGCTGCTCTGCTCCTGGTGTATTGTTTACATGCACGCCGATAAAACACACGCCGCTTATGTAATGTGAAACCTTACTGAGTTACTTTTATGCAGAGGTGTCGGCACGCAGCGAGCTTTGCAAGTCAACAAACCTAAAGTTATAATATGATGATCTTATGACTAAGCATGGCTATGAAGCAGAAGGTGAGATGATGAGTCAGGGAGGTAAGACTTAATAACATTAATTCTCGGCCACGAGTCGGGTCTAAAATAGTCACATAAAAAAAAATGTTTATTCTATAGAATTGTCTTTAATATTCAAGCAAAAGATTTCTTAAGTGATCTTAGCATATCACTCCAGTTGTGTAAATTTTTCCAGTTACATATAGGATTGATTTCTGTTATTTATTCAGAATAATAATTGTATAATAATAATATTAATAATCTTAATTATTATTATTATTATTATTATCATTATTATTATTATATTTATTTGTAATAAAGTACCTTTCTAAAAGTAGGTGGTTCGCCCGCAGGGTGCCATTTTACCGCCACTGACATGAGGCATGAAGGTTTTCTACATGACACATTGTAAATAAAATTAATCATAAAGCCTAGAGACACAATATGAAAATGTTATATTACAAATTGTGTTTATCTACACAAAATGCATGTGAGCTTGAACTACATGCCAACCAGAAAGAAGTGGATGCGGTTCTCTCCTTTAAGGGCGCTTTAAAACAACGGCAACTGAAGCCCCGCAGAAAAAAAGAAACCAAAGTTATTTTACATTATTATGCCCTTCAATATGTGTCTTATTATTACTATAAATATTTTGGATCCGTTTTTAAAATAATAAACTACCTTTTTCTATATTTTAGACAACAAAAAACACACATGATACTCTTCAGTTATTTTATTAAACTGGCATTTTTAACAACAACAATAATTTACTTCAGCAGCATCACAACAGATGTGGATCAAATAAGTTTTTTTTTTTTTTTTTTTTTGTAAAAGGTTTGCAAAAATAAAGTTTCACCAAACGACTGTAGCCCATAGCCTAACGAAAATTAGAAGCTAGCATACTTTGGCTGCGTAAACTAAAAATAAAAAATACCTTGAATATTTTTACCACAACTATAAAACTTAAAGATTAGGTAAAATAAAATTACTTTCAAAATGATCTGTCGGTGAAGGTAAATAAAATAAAGCTGGCATAATTTAACTATGCTGCTTAAACTTAAAACAAAAACAGCCTGAATATTTTACTATGCATGGCTAATAAATCTTAACATAACAAAGGACTACATATTTTTATTTAAAAAGATCAGTCGGTCTACATGCTCCGATGAAAGCCGAGTGCGAAGTCTGTTAACAATTAGACTGGCGGTGGAAAAAACGCGCTCAGCAGGCACAGAAGTTGCAGGAACAGCCAGGTACCACTGGGCAAGGGTGCTTAGTCTTGCAAATTGTGACTCATTTACCTTCCACCACAATAAAGGATCTTGGTTTAGAGAGATGCATGACTCCCTGAAGTAGCTTTCGATTTCAGTGTCATCCAGAGAAACATCACTCATGCCATAGTCCTCGCCGAAAAGAGTATCGAGCGCCGTTGCGGAGTCGAGCTTATTTTGTATGGGTCTAACAGGTTTTGGGATTGTCTCGCAAAGCTGTTTCAGATTCTGTTTTACTCTCTCCTGAAGCTCTGTCTCAAGAAACTTGAGATGTTTGTGTCTTGGATCCAAAGCCGCTGCAATCAGAGGCAGATACACTTTCTCAGCATCCTCATTAACTGCGACTATGCGCCGTTTCAGAGATTCGGCTATGGCATTTTTAAATTCAGACACTCTTGGAGACTCACTCATTTGTGTGTTTAGGTGTCTAGTAATGAGACTGTGTGTGATTGGATACACCATTGAACTGGAAACATGAGTCTCACTGCACATTGCAGTTTTGGCACACTTCAGAGACTTGAGAACAGGTGTCAGTTCTTCCACAATCTCCCAGTGCTCATCTTTTAGGTCAAGTGTCCTCGCATCTGCAAGTTTTGTAACCTTGCGATCTGACAGAACAGCACACACAGCCCACCTCTGTTCCAAAAGGCGTTCAAACATGTCACACACCGAATTCCACCGTGTGCGACAATGCTGAATAAGCTTATGGTCGGGTATATTTTGTTCTTGTTGTTTCTGCCTAAGCGCGGCTGTTGCTACGGTGCTGTGGTGAAAATGTGTTACCAAGCGGCTACTTGCAGCGATTACATTTTTTACAGTTGCAACATTGAAGCCCTCGTTGATTGCAAGCTGCAGGGTGTGCGCGAAACAGGGCACTGATTCCCAAAGACTTTGATTTACCAGAACCATGTTAGCAGCGTTGTCATGCACACATGCCATAACTTTTTCAGGACTTAACAGCCACTTTTCTGATGCATCTTTTAGGTAGTTGGCAATGTTCACAGCTGTGTGTCTTTCCTCGAAACCTCGCGTCTCTAATACTGCGCTGTGAATTTTCCATTCGTTTATGTAATGACATGTTATGATTCAGTGGTTAGCGATGTCCACGCATCCGTAGTTATAGCCACCCGTGCTGGTTTTGACAGACTGTCTTTTAGTGCACAAGCGTATTTTTCGTACAGAGCATCCTTGCCGTGACTGTTTTGCGCGATGGCACAGTATAGTGGGGCTCAATGTAACTCATTAAACGTTTGAAACCTTCACCTTCAACAAAACTAATAGGCAGCAAGTCTTTTGCTGTCATTTCTGCTATTAGCTCCTGCCTGTGTCGCATTTCTGTTTGATGGTGAATTCTCTTATGCTCGTCTGACTGCTGCTTGTGGCACCGACATCATGTTTTTTTGTGTTTATGTGCAAGATGGTAACGCATCGAACTCATTGTGGAGTTGTAGACGAGTGTGGCGCTGCACATCTTACACTTGACTGTTTTTTCGTCAAGTTTTTCAAAGTGTTGCCAGACATCGCTGCGCGCTTTAGAAGCCATACTCGATCTGCGCTCAGGTCTCGTCTCTAGACCGCAACTTCCTGCAGCCATAACCAATCAAATATCACCGCCCAAATACCAGCAGAACCAATCAGAAAGAATGAAATTAATTTAATTTTAGAGCCAATCGATCATCGTTTTCATGCTCGATCGTCGCTGATGCGTTCGATTAATCGATTAATCGAATAATTGTGCACATCCCTAGTTTAAAGTTTATTTTGTGCTGAATGATGTGAAATGTTTGAGTCAACCTGATATAGAAGAGTACAAACACTTTCAATAGATGCAAATAACCCATTATATTGTTAAAATGACCATGTTTGGACTCTGTGTTTAATCGGTGTTTGAGGCTTTGAGCTTCAGGAGGAGAAAGACATTTAAACACGCTTATAAACACGCTTATACACATATAAAACCCCTTCATCATCTCCACAGATAAGCGTAATGGTAGAAGTATTAAACTTACCTGCAGAAGTAACGTTACAGAGGCTCTTGTGCAGCAAAAACATGACGTGAGCTTTTTGACCCTTTCGTTTCGTCAGGGCTTCTTCTTCGTGGTTTTTTTATTGGCGGTTGGCATACAACTTTATGATGCATTTCGGCCACCTACTGGTTAGGAGTGTAGATCAGAAGTACAATTTCTACCCTCTTATTCTTATTATTTATATTCTATTATATAACCCAGTCTCTCTAAGAAACATTAATAAAGCTTTCAATTTTTTATCTCCTACTCCATTACTTAAAGTGCTATTAATATCTATGTTTACATTATTTTCCTCAGTGTCTATTATCATCCTATTCTGTTCCCTTCTATATCATGGGCATTTCTTTATGATATGCTCTATACTTTCCTCTTCATTACAATTATTACAATTTCCACTTAGATGTTTTCCTATTCTAAACAGCCCACTATTTAGAGCTGTGTGTCCAAACCTTAACCTTGATATAACTGTTTCCTCACGTCTATTTCTCCCTACTGTTCTGTTTATACCCACCATCCTCTGAAACACATAATACCATCTTCCTGTTCTTTCTTCCTCCCATTTCTTTTGCCATCTCTCCCTCACATATTGTCTAATAATTGTCTTCATTTCGTTTTTACTAGGTCTTTAAGCATGTCAATATCAGATTTTTTTGCATATTCATCTGCTTCTTCGTTCCCTAAAATTCCAACATGTGCTGGTACCCAGATGAAAGCTAAACTGAGCTCCATCTGTTGAATTCTGTATATTGATTGTAAAATTTCTATCACAATATCTGATCTACATTCTGAATGTCCTGTTTTAATTGATATTAAAGATGAGCTTGAATCAGAACAGATAATTGTCTTCTTTGGTTTGTTTTCTTCTACCCATTGTAATGCCAATAAAATTGCTGTCATTTCACCTGTATAAATGGACCGTTTATCTGATATTCTTTTGTATGTCTTGATGTTAAAAACTGCAACACTAAAAGCCACTCCTACTTTATTTTCTCTATCTTTTGATGCATCAGAATAAATCTGAACATATTCATCATAATTTCTTTTAATATATTCATATGTATTCTGTGCACTGGGTTTTGGATCATCTCTTCCTTCTTTATTTAACAGTGTCAGATCTACTGTGGGTTGAGAGATTAACCATAATGGGACTGTTGACCAAGGCACTGTAGGACTTGTTGACACTTCATTCAAATTAAATTCATTAGTTATTCTAGGTATCACCCATCCAACGTTTTGATTTCAATCTTTCTTTTCTCCCATGCTGGTTCCAACAGTATTTTTGATGGATGTTGCAGGTTGTGCCCCATGACATTAACCCAATACCTTAAAGACATCTCAGTTCTCCCGATGTCTAAAGGCATTTCCCCCATTTCTACTTGAAGAGCTGCAATTGGTGTGGATTTCACTGCTCCCGTACACAATCTTAAAGCCTTATATTGAACCTTGTCTGTTTCTTTTAATAAACTGTTTGCAGCAGACTGGTATACAATGCACCCAAAATCAAACATAGATCTCATCAAACCTGTGTATATTTCTCTTAATGCTACTCTACTAGCTCCCCATTCTTTACCCGTTAAACATCTCATCACATTTACTACTTTTTTGCTTTTATCAACCGTTTTTTGTATGTGTTTTAAAAGTGAATTTTTCATCAAACCATATACCTAAAAATTTAAAACATGACACTCTTTCTATTTCATAACCATATAATTTCAAATTAATCTTTTTAGTTTTTCTACATTTTGAAAATAGCATTACCTTTTTTTTTTCAACCGAGAATCTAAAACCCCACTTGTATGACCATCTTTCTACTTTTGTGATTGCCTCTTGTATTTTCTTTTTAATAAATACTATGTCCCTTCCTCGTTTCCAAATCGCCCTATCATCTGCATAAAGAGATACCCCCATTTCCTTTTCAATATCTGAAAACACATCATTAATCATAATAGAAAATAATAAAGGACTAATTATACTTCTTTGTGGTGTACCATTTTCAATTTTTTCTATCCTCGACAATTCTTGACCAACCTTTACCTGAATCGTTCTTTCAAAAAGAAATTCTTTAATCCATTTTAACATTTTTCCTTTAACTCCTGCCAGTCTTAATTTAATTATTAGTCCTTCTTTCCACATCATATCGTACGCTTTTTCAATATCGAAAAATACTGAAATAACTTTTTCTTTATTAACCTAAGCTCTACGAATTTCATTTTCTAAACACACAGTCGAATCTGTAGTACTTCTCCCTTTCCTGAAACCGCTTTGATAGTTTCTTATATATCCTCTAGTTTCCATATAATATGTTAGCCTTTGATTAATAATTTTTTCCATTATCTTACTCATATGAGATGTTAATGAGATTGGTCTATAATCACTTGGAGTTTTCCCTTCCTTTCCTGGTTTACGGATTGGAATCACCACTGCTTGTTTCCAGCTCTCTGGTATTTTTCCTTTTTCCCACACTTTATTATATAATGCTAATAAAATACCTTTTGACAATTCACTTAAATTTTTTAACATTACATAACATATTTGATCTTTTCCTGGTGCTGATAAGTTGGTTTTACTCAAAGCCTTATTTAACTCTCCAACTGTTAATGGTAAATTGAGTACATTGTCATCATTATCATCCTCCTCCCTCATTAATTCTCTAAATTTTAATTTTGTTTCTTCTTTTCCTTTCTTTCCTTCTTCACTTATGTTTTCATAACTATGTATTTTGCTAAAAGATTTCACTAACATTTCCGCTTTTTCTTTTTCTGTAATAGCTATATCTTCCTTATTAATTAACGTTGGATATATAAACTCTCTCCTAACTCCATTCATTTTCCTTATCATGCTCCACACTTTAAAAATATCTGTTTCTCTCCCTACAGAGTCACAAAATAATCTCCAATATTCTCTTTTTGCTATTTTAATGGTTCTTCTTACATTTGCCTGCAACTTTTTATATTTAATTAAATTCTCAAAGTTATGTGAACTTTTAAGTATTTTAAATGACTTATTTCTTTCCTTTATTATCTTAGTGCATTCCTCAGTCCACCAAGGAACTATCTTTTGCTTCTTACACCCCCTACTTAATGGAATTGATTGTTTTGCTGCCGTTAATACAGCTCCACATATATCCTGATTTAATTCCTCTATATCTTTTTCTATATTAATTAATTTCATTGTCTCATTACTTATTTCCTTAAATTTTTCCCAATCTGCTTTTTTAAAAACCCATCTGACCGGTCCATTTGATTCACTTACCACATTTCTTACTCCGATATCTATAAAAATTGGGTAGTGATCACTTCCTATTGTACTATCTTTTTTAACATCCCATTTACATATTCCTGCTAACCTTTCAGACATAATTGTAATATCAACTGCCGTTTCCTTCCCATTTGCCACATTTATTCTAGTGCCCTCTCCATTATTTACACATACTAAATTTTTATTTTCCATTAATTCCTCTATTACTATCCCATTTGAATCAGTAAACTTATCCCATATTGCACTGTGCCCATTAAAATCCCCACAACAAATAATTTTACCTTGTAATTGTGTTGTCAATTCCTCCAAATTTTCCGCTGATAACTTTTTGCATGGATTGTAAAAATTAACTATTAGTACACTTCCCTCATTTGTCCAAACCTCTATAATTATAAATTCCAATTCTTTACCTTTTGATCTTACATTAAAACACATACTCTGTTTAATACAAATACAACAACCTCCCCCATTACCATTTACTCTATCCCTCCTGACAATAACATATCCTGCTAAAACAAAATCTAAAGAAGGTTTCAACCAAGTTTCTTGTATACATATAATATCTGGCTTAATTTCCAACTCACTGATAAAACTTTTAAACTCCTGCCCATTTGCGATAAGACTTCTAGCGTTCCATTGAATTAAAAACATTTATTCTATCCAGTCTGGCTTGACGACTTGCCTTCTGATTCAAGCCTTCGGGTTATTTGTTCCCATGAGAGATTTCTCACTCCCAGGAATTTTTCTGCACCTTTTGTGATTACTTTTATTTTCTCTGTTTTATGCTTGACTTGCTCAGTACAATTTATAACATATGCTATAAAAATGATCAAATTTTCTAAGTTCACTACCACTTTCGGGTTTCTCTGAGTTTCCATCTCTCTCACTTCTTTGACTTTTTCCTCTTTTGTTTTCTCATCTCTGACTTTTTTCACTGCTTCTGCATAACTTAGGTTGTTTTTAATTTTGACTTGCTGAACCTCCACCGCTCTTTTTCTTACCTCACACCCTCCATATGTAACACTGTGATCACCACCACAATTACAACAAGTAGCCTTTACATTCTCCCCACATTCTTCATATCTGTGCTCCCCTCCACATTTTGCACACCTTTGTTTCCCTTTACAAATTGCTGCAATGTGTCCATATCTCTGACACTTATAGCATCTCAGAGGAGGAGGAACATATGCTCTAACATTGTAGCTCATGTAACCAATTTTGATCCTTTCTGGAAGTTTTTCATTCTGGAATTCAATAAGTACAGACATACTTGGTACTCTTTTTCCATTTACAGTTTTATTTAGTCTTTTTACATTCTTTACCATGTCTCCCTGTATGTTCTTCTTCAAATTATCCAGGTCTTCTTCCACTGGAATTCCCCATACTACTCCCCGGGTCCAGGATTGACCATTTACTTTTTTGTCCACAACAGTCTTTTTACCCACACTTCCTAAGAGCATTGCTTTGTTTCTCTGTTCTTCTGATTTACATATTATCAATATGTTTCCATCATATAGAATTTTCGCCATTTCTATTTCCCCTAGTTTCTTTTTTAGCTCTTTCGTGAGTGCTATGGGGCTTAAACCACCATCTTCTTTTTTCTCCATCACCAGAATTATTTTAAACTGTTCTCTGTCTAGCTTTCGACGAATCATTCTCTCATTTTCCTCAAAACTATTTTCCTCTAACCCCCTTTTCCTACTTGTATGTCCACCCTGACTTCTCTCTGATTCCGTACTTTTCCACCTCCTACCGCCATCCATTCTTCGCTTTCCATATCTTCCTCCTCATACCATGATCCTTCTCTTCTGACCCATTCACTAACCAGTTCATGCCTTCCGCTCTCCTCCGAGTTTGCATTCTCATAAGATCTTCTTTCATCTTGTTTGGATCCTATAGTATTTCTGTTTGATTTAGCCTGCCGTCCAGCGTTGGGCGCCGCCATCTTCCCCCTTCCTGCGCGCCTCGGCTCGCCCAATACATTGACGTTTGGCATACAGATGTATTTAAAAGCGTATTACTGCCACCTATTGATTAGGATCCGTTTCAAGTTCAGGATCACTACCATTTAGCCCACTAAATTCTATCATATAAACCTTAAAAACATCAATAAAGATTTAAATCCATTATCCTCTAGTTATTTTCCAAAAACATAAAACAAATAAATTTCCTCACAATTTGTCAAGTTCAGCAAACAGAAACAAATCTTTAAATATTATAGAACCTACTTTCTGTTTCTTCCTGTTACTTTTTTAAACTTTATAAAACCACCCTCATTCCATGATCCATATTTACAGTAACATTAGCAACAGTTTAAATAAAAAAAAATCCAGCATGGTTTTAAATACATAACTCTCCCTAGACCAGTGGTTTAAAACCCCACAACTCAAACCATATCTTAGTAGAAGAAAAAAAAACTCAAATAAATATATAAATAAATAATCCTAAGCCCTTAGTTTTTTTTAGGTTCACTTTAATTTCTTTCAAAATTTGTTCTGATGACAAACTGTCTCCTGACATTAAATTGATAGTTCAGCCAAAAATGAAATTTCACTCACCATTTACTCTCCCTGAAGTGGTCTCAAACTTTTATGATTTTCTTTCTTCTGTTGAACAAAAAATAAGACATTTTGAGGAAACCTAAAAAAAACTGTAACCATAGACTTCCATAGTAGGAAAACAAATATTATAGAAGTCAATGGTTACAGGTTTCCAGCTTTCTTCAAACTATCTTTTTTTGCGTTCAACAGAGAAAAAACAGGTTTGGAACAAGTGAAAGGTAAGTAAATGGTGATAGAATTGTCATTTTCAATACTTTTTACATTTAAAGGAGTAGCAGAATATAGGCATTCTTAGTTCTAGTTCAATTAAACAAATTTTTTATAAAAAGAGTAATCATACATTTATTTATTTTTACTGTTTCTAGGCATGACAAGAATGACAAAACTGATGTTACCGGTTTTATTTCTTCCCTAATTACAGAGTCCTCTACAGTCAACTACAGTCAACTGACAACTACATCAACAGTTTACACACTCTGTCACTCAAAATAAGGTATGTGAAATTATTGTGACAGAACTACTGGTCATCAAGAAAGTGGTCCAATTTGGGAAACAGAAAACAAAATAACACATGCGTCACAAAATTAATGACTCATTATCCTTCACAATTATAATCAGAGTCTGCCAAACGATACAAGGACAATATTAGGTACAGTGCATTCAAACAGGACTCATGTGCAAAAAAAAGTCTGGTGGCAGTACTATAATTTTGGTTCAATGGCATCCATTTAAGGGGTCCTCTACGACAACATGGACATTTTGAGGAAGATGACAAATTTGAAGTTTCAGGTGCGCATTGATGGTCTCCCCCTCTACAAGAGTTCATTTACTCAATTCAGGCCCTTTCTTGTAGAAGTTCAAAACTTCAAAACGTGCAGAAGGGACCTGTGACAATAGGTTTATTTTGTGCTTAAAGTAAACCTAGCTCCCTGAATGAATACTTCAAAGAGTTAAAAAATGGCTCTGAATTTGAATGACTAAAGTTAACATTCAAGCTTTCCTCTATAATTTGTGATGTACCTGCACATGCATTTCTAAAAAAGGCCAAGCAGTTTACCACGGGTGTGAAAAGTGCATTCAGGATGGTGTGCACCTGGAGAACAGGATGACATTTCTCAGAAATGACATGCCTCTAAGAAATGATGACAGCTTCAGAAATAAGACTGATTTAGACCACCACCTTGGCACCTCACCTCTGAAGGAAACCTCCCTAGACATGGTTTCTGGATTCCCCCCTTTGACTACATGCACCTTGTGTGCCTTGGTGTCATGAGGTGGCTTTTGCACTTGTGGATTCAACTGGGCCCTCTAACTTGCAGGCTGTCAGGATTACAAGCATTCGTGCAGTCTGTAAATAAATAGGAAACATTTATGCAGGAAAATAAATTGATAGATGGAAGGCAATCAAGTTTAGACAGATCTATACACAGGCCCTGTTATTCTGAAATACCTGCTCACCACAGAGGCATACAAAAACTCCCTGCTGTTTTTTTTGTGGGAAATCTTCATCCATCGTAATTCCAGGAATTTCAAATTTCTGTCCTACAACATCCACTGTCTTGTACATCTTGCAGGAGATGCAAAACACCATTGTGTCCTCGACAACTTCAGTGCGTTCATACCACCTTAACAAGCTGAAGAGTCATTGATGAAAACCTTCATGTCTGCTGAGCCAAGTTGTGATAAGGTTCTCACAACTGCAAAGCTGCAACAATAAAAGAGACAAAAACAAACCACCAGTGTTTAGAAACCACATGCTGTTGGTCTTCCACCAGAATCATTCAATGGAGCTTCACAGTTCAAAGAACTAAAATATAGTCAGGGTGCACTCACACTATGCTATCTAAATTGTGCCCAGGCACATTTCCTGTTTCGTTTGACAAGTGTGAGAGCTTCAAATCAAGCCCAGGCGCGTTTCAGTTGACAAGCCCTGGCCAGTTTGGAAGAGGTGTGCCGAGAGCGGTTCGGTTGGGCTTTGGCGCGGTATGCTTGTAGTGTGAGTGCAAAGTAGGCCTGAGCCCGAAAGGGACTGTTTCATATGGATTTATTAATCATTCTTACTGTTCAACTAATGCAAACTGTAATAGTTTATCAAAGATGCAAACCCCTCACTGCACGACAGCTGCACCTTAAGCAAACCTCCTAATACCTGCAGCACAAAAACTTTTATAATGATTTATGAGTGTCAAAAGTGGTGGATCTGTTCAGCAGAAAATTTGACTCTGTCACTGCATCCCAAACAACTTAAATGATATAACCAAAGCTATCTCCACTGTGCTAAGCTAGAGCGCTTCTCTTCCTGTTAAACTGGACAGTCACACCATCGATGGCACAAACGTGTTCGGATTCGAAAGGTAAACAGCAGTTTCAGTGCAGGTCATCAGGGGAGCGGGGAGGGTGGACAGTTGCGCTTCTGCACGGTTCAAGTCAACTGTACCTAGTGTGAGCATGCCCATACACTTCCGGCAAACTGTTTTGTCTACATTGACGGAAAGGATACAAAGCTGCACAAAGTAATGTCAGAAAAGGATGACATTTACATGGCCTACACTACCTTCAGCAAGCATGAACTCCCCTTGCATCCTTTGCACTTGGTATCTACCCATTGATGTCATCTCAGGATCAATCCATCTCTGCAAGATTGAGAATAGTGAAAAGAACCTTTCTTAATCCCTTGCGGAAGTTATTTTGTTTCTGTTTCACCTTTACACACACAGTATCTCCCTATTCCACTTTTTTTCCCTTTAGTCTTTTACATATACTGTATAGTGCGTGTATGATTATTGTGCAAGTTGATATTCTGATCATATATTTTTCCAATTGCATTTTGAAAATTCTAAATCTTAAATCACTACCAGGGCTTGATATGAACTTTTTTTATCACCAGCTACTGTGGCTAGTCGTTTTCCAAGGTTACTAGCCACTTGCCATTTTCACTAGCCACAATTTTGTTGTTGGGAAATATATTTTAATTGCATTAATTTAAAGTTTGAAATGCTAAACTTACATACTATATTTTATGTTATGTCCACATGCCTCCTCATTCATTTAACTTTTTTTGTGTGTTGTGTATGACCTTGCTCAATGTGCATGTGCAGATTGGTTGTGGTTTCATAGTGTTGAACTGCAATTAGTTTTTATTTTAAGAGTTTTCAGGGCTCAACACTAAGAATTTAATAAATTTTAATCTGGCCACACCAAACTACTGTAATCAGTCCAGGCTAAAGGTCCCAGACCACCAGATAACTATAGATAAATGGAGAGCTAATCTCCTATTTAAGCAATGTTATTGTTAAGGATGATAATTAAACCACATTATCAAAAATAACTAAGCAAAAGAAAGCAGGTGGAAAACTTACCGTGTGCAATAATAAAAAGGATTGTCATGTGCACACAGTTAACATTAGCCCTATTAATAATCTGTTCAAAGAATAGTTAAAGCGAAAGTGGCAACTGCTACTGCTTACAAAAAGACATTTTTTTTTAAAAATCTGGAGCTCTTGAAATCAGCAGCACTGTAAGTGCACGAGCATCACTTTTGGTCCAGTCTCTTTCAAAGAGAACCCATCGCACCAGTTGCATTTCCAGGCAGGGTTGCTTTACACAAGAAAACGGGAGCATGCAAGTTTTTTAAACATAACCTGTTCACATGGCACTTAAGCCCTCAGTGAGTAAGAATAGCCTGTGTCTCACAGTGTGCATGATCATCCTCTCATTCAGTATTCACCTGCTATCTTTCCTCGCACAAACACAGTTGTTTTTGTCAATCTTGCTTCTCGTTTCTAAGATCACATTTGCATGCATATTGACAAATGGTCAAAAACTAAAATTCTAATCTTTTACAACAAAAATTCTAATCTTTTGTGACGAGCCAGCACTGACCTGATTAGGACACTGACAAATCCTGTCTACTTTCCCAAGACATGGGTCATCCTTATTGTTGAACCCTGCTTTTAAGAAAACTACAATTAAAAAATTATTTTCAACCAGACAAAGTGGCTGGTGGGAGTGGCTGTCTAACCCTCCACAGCTGAAATCTACCCGCATTTGGTGGATTTTATATGAAGCCAGGAAGTGAAAAATGCTAAATAAGAAAGTAAAAAAAAATGCTTTGTCCAAATGGTCCAGAATAGTTGTCATTATTTCACTTTGCAATTTCTAATATTGCCTTCTTATCGCCGTCCACCATTTAATAATTTTTTTTCATTTTCATTTAATAATAACTTTTCTGTCCAAGTTACATTTTTGATCAATTTAATCTGTAAAACTCACCTGAATTTAAAGTGTTTTTCTCTTTTAGTTTTGTCAGACAATTATATATCACTTATGAATGATAAATATAATAGTAGTGGTTCTTAAGATTGATGTGGTTTGGAACTGGAAAAAAACATTACCTATTAACTTGCATAATAATTTTGTATGAAATGTAGTTTGTGTATTTAAATCATACGCATGCATCTGTCAAAACAACAGGAATTTAATATGTGTCATTCAACGTTATGGTTCTAGGTTCTTTCAGTTAAAAAAAAATGTACCTGATAGTGGAGTTCATTCACGAAGGGAGTACCGGACCTGTAGCAAAGTCCTGGTACTCAGAGGGTCACTCATGGTGGCCTCCATACAAAAATATAGACAGGATATTGAAGAGTGTCCGGTTGATGGAGGCACCACAACCAGATAAAGGCTGGACCAAGCACCAGGCCAGAATTCTATACGAGTCAGGTACACAGAAGTACATTGTAAATAAACATTATTAAACAAAGGATAAAATCAATAATATATGATGTTCCATAGACTATTGCTTTCATGAATTTAGTTACATACTTTATTTCTTTCAGCATCTTTTGACAAGATTTCAAAGAAATGGAAACGGGCATGCTACACTTCTGACATCTCGGAATCTGAAATGCCTGCAAAAAGAATTCCCAAGTAAGTTGTTAAAATACACATTTTATTTTTAACAGCAATATTTAGTCTTCTGAAGCTAAACAAAGTTCATGTGAGTAACAAAGGTAATTATATTTAATTATAATATTAAATTCAGCCTTATCAGGTAAATCAGGTGTGTTTAGTTTCAAATGCATCATCAATTGCTTGTTTGTATTTTTTGCAACATGCAAATACACAGTTCTGCCAAATTTAAACAAGCAAAAGGTTTAGTTATTTTTACTGTCATATTTTGGCCTTTTCCTAATTTTTCTAAGAATGCTAGAAAAGAACCTTTTCTAGAAGACTTGGTGGAGAAAATTACATTGAACTTTAAGTTTGTTTTTTCTTATTCTTACATCTAAAAAACAATCCATAGTTATAATCCAATCATGCTTTGTAAAATTAACTAATACCCTGATTGTGCTCATAGAAAGAAAATATACACATCAGATGATGAGCCTTGTGATACCCCCCACAAAAAAAAAGAAACTAAATAAAGAAAAAAGTCTACCAACACCAAAAGTCCCAACTGCACCAAAAGCTCCAACACCCCCAAAACACATCAGGGCAAAAGGTAAAACACACCACTTGGATCACTGCCAGATATAAGTGTATGTATGATCACTGAACAGTTTATTTTTTCTTTTTCAGGTCCTCTTGTACGACCTCAGCTAACATCACATAAAACAACGAACAGTTTCTGCAATTGTAAGTTTTAATTAGTAAAACTGATATTTGATGTTTTAAGTATGATATGCTCAAGAATGTTCCTTAATCACAGTCAAATAAATGTAATGCACAAGCTCTTGTGACACGTTGCTTTACCATAATGTTTTCAGCTGAACCCAATTCTATTGTTCCTTTAACATTTTGCAAAAAACTGTTATTACATTCATAACTTGAGTATTACATTCTAAGTAAGAGGCACAAATAACTGATTTATTGCCAATTAGAAGCAACAGCACTTTCAAGCTTTAAAGATCTGTGTAGAACAAAGTAATCTTTGTGAGGCAGATATAACATCTGTATCTCAATTGTTTAAACAGCATTTGTCCATGACCACCAAAAAGCTACGGAAAAGCAACAGCAGGCCTGTTTTGAGACTCTCCCCACCTGTCAAGGTAACTGGCTCTACATGAATACTGTAACTACAAATTAATAGCTGTAACTTCAGAGCATTCATGACAACTGAAAAGGCTGAATAGACATCACTCACCTACAGTTTGTGCACAAATATAAGTAAATGCAATATTCTGATCATATTTTTAATCCAAGTACATTTTACCCCATCCAAATCAATCTGAGCTACTAATAATTATAATATATATAGATATCAGATTTTTTGACAGTACATGATATTTGCTAGATATTTTTCAAGAGACTAGTATTAAGCTTAAAGTGACATTTAAAGGCTTAACTAGGGTAATTAGGAGAGTCATTGAAAAAAAATTGCTTAACGTTATTGCTAATATTATTGACCTTAAACATGTTTAAAAAAAATTAAACTTCTTTTATTCTAGTCGAAATAACAAATAAGACTTTCTCCAAAAGAAAAAATAAAATAGGCAATGCTGTGAAAAATTCCTAAATCTGTTAAACATCATTTTATATAGATTTAGTTGAAGTAAAAATGACTTCAATAATATATATGCTTTTTTATTGGTCAAAAAAGAAACAGATTTATAATATATATATATATATATATATATATATATATATATATATATATATATATATATATATATATATATATATATATATACAGGGTGGGCTATTTATATGGATACACCTTAATAAACTTATTAGGAATTTCACAAGAAAAACAATGGTGTGCTTGGTTTTACGTAACTTTATTCTTTTATGAGTTATTTACAAGCCCCCTCACATATACTAATGTGCCACAAACAGGACGTTAATATCACCAACCATTCCCATTTTATTAAGTTGTATCCATATAAATGGCCCACCCTGTATATATATATATATATATATATATATATCTTTAATATTCGTACCATCTTCTCCATCATTGGTTTTTCAACCAATTGCCTTTCCAGTTGTTCAAGGTCCTCCATTGTTTTAATAGGAAAGGTGTCATCCTCAATGTCCACCACCATTTGACTACTTGACCGAGGGGCAAGGGACTGGACCACTGAAGTTAGGTGAGTAATCTTCATGTCCAGCTCATTAAGCTTCTCCAATATTGCCCTCTCCACAGCTGCAACACAGTAAGTGGGTTAATCTCTATTCAACTATATATATATACATCTACTAAAGTTCTTCTTGAGATAAAGGTTAACATTTTACGTCACCATCATGGATCATGGAGTCTGCTTTAGTTGTGCTCTTAGCCCTGACATTTTAACATTCCATTATTTTGGCAGCTGCAATTGTTAAGAACTTTGTTTAAAAAGCTCTTTTGGTATGGCAAACAAGCCATAAAACTATAAGATCTGCTGACGTACATATTGTTTTTAATGAGGCAGAATCTGTTATAATATAATATAACATAATATAATATAATTTACTGCTCTTATCCAATGTTTAATTTATTGTTAAACATAACATTACATGCCTGTATATGGCATTGAATTCTGGAAGTTTTTAAGAATATCTTGGACAAAAACACTTTGCTCTATGGTGTAAGTTGCACTCAAAGAGACATCAAGAATCAGCGTATGAACCTCAACAACGGTGACAAATAACAAAATTAACAGTTTAACTCACAAACATCACAAACTGGCTACTGAAAGTCTAAACATAAACAACAGCAGAATCAAACCCAAATAAAGAAAACTGTAGGACCATTATACTACATCATTTATTCATGCCCCAAAGCATGCTGGGATATTTGTACTGTGCCACACCCATCATGCATTGCGGCATGAAACATTTTAATTGTTACCATTGTTGAGGTACAAGGTCTGATTCATGAGGTCTGAGTGTGACTTTGTATTAGCTGAACTGTTTTTGTATGTTATTTCTTAACTCTGTAAAAAAATAGGCATCTCTCCTCTTTCCACTCCTCATTAAAAAATTAATATCCGCAACTATGTATTAAAACTACTGCATGAGGCCCGTCATCCAGACCTTTATCAAAAAATTAATCAGAACCAATTCCAGACAAATAGATTTATCTATTGACTTTCCAGCTTTGGTGCTACAATAAAAGTGGTTTTAAAACTCTGTATTAAAGCAGCTGGAGAATCTGAAATAATGAGTTCAAAAGTGAGGAGCCCAACTAAACCAGCCCCTCACTCCATTACGGTGACAAAAAAAAAAAAAAAACCCACCTAAATTTCTGTTGGTTCGGTATGGAAGTCAAAGCGGTCAGTAATAAGTGTGTCTGCTGTTGTTTGTGTTGTTTAATGATCCTCTGCTGAGACTGAAAGTGTTTTATTTTACTTGATTTTATTTAATGTTGTAACTGACGTCACTCTTTGTGTTTCTTGTTTCTCTTTCCTTCGGTTATTGTGATTAACAGCAGGTGTTCATCAGTGTCTGAATTCACTCATTAGTGTTCATTAACTCTGTCAGGTGAACTATATTAGTGAACTAGTGTATGGAATAGTGAACGAGGGCACAAAGTGGGATTTCAAACACAGACTTGAAAACGTCGAATCTGAGCTCTGTTAACTCACAGTTTTCTGCTGTTGGTTACTTTCTCGAAAACAAAAATATTACCCAGAATGCACTGTTTTTAACAGCATATTACTGTTTTACTGAAAAAAACATTATTTTACTGTTGAATCTGACCGTTTTTTTAACAGCAATTTTTTACAGTGTATATATAAATAATAAAAACAATAATATTGTTATTATACAATTATTATTATAAATAAATAACAGAAATTAATCCTAAACGTAACTGGAAAACAATCTACAGACACAACTGAAATGATGTTAAGATAATTTAAGAAATATTTTGCATGAGTATAAATTTTAGTAGAATGAAATTCTATAGACAATTCAATAAATTACAAAAAAAATATGTGTTTTAGAATTATCTGTTGTGTGTTGTCTTAGACCCGACTCATGGCCGAGAATTAGGTTTATTATGTCAACCTCCCTGACTTCATCCCTCCTTTCTACTTCATACCAAAAAAATCTATCAGGAGCCATGCAGTATAAATAAGATCACCATCATATTATTTCAACTTTGTTTTGTCGACTTGCAAAACTCACTGCGTGCGAACACCTCCACATAAAAGACTGTTACGCCGGTTTCATAATGCATGAGCGGCGCGACAATTTTTTCGGCGTGCATGTTCATAACCGGACCCGGAGCAGAGCAGCGCGTCAGCGTCAAGCTGGAGCGGTGCGTGAGGCGCGCGGGTAAATTTTTTTTTCTGCGCACATGCTCAGTTTGCTTTTTGATTAAACTACATTGCTTTCATCAGCCTTGGTTCGGTTGCACAATAAAATAACATCTTTATTCTGGGATTACCACTCTTAATAAATACATTTGCATATAAAATAAAATCGTATCTCAACTCTCAAGCATTTATTGGGGCACTGGCGATTTGTCTGGGGAACGTGCCTCTGTAAATGGGGTCTAGCGACGCCCCTGCTCAAAACTATCATTAGCCAAATAAGACAAATATCTTCCAGCGATTTCTGTTTCTCGTTTCAGCGAACATTCGCAAGCAAAGTCGCAGTCTTATGTGGTTCGTAATTTTATTTTAAGCTCAAATAATTGTTTCAAAACAGTTTCTAAATTCAGTTCTAATTTCCAGCAAACGAATAAATTAGGAAAATCAACGCAATATGGTAAAAAAATGTGATTTATATTCAAGCACACATGCTTACTATGCCACTCGCGATATAGCCTACGTCTGTAAACCCCGACAAGTGGACAAATGTAAACAAAAACAATCATAAAGTCATATTAAAATATGCATAATATAATAATAATAATAATAACAATAATAATATGATTAATAACAGCACTGAACAAATGAAATGGTCATGAAAAAAATTGGCTAAAACAAAGCCTTACCAAATCCCCCAGAGGTGAAGAAGGCTGAGAAGCGTTTTTTATATGTATGTAGAGAATAATTATTTTTGACATTTTAATCCTTTAATTTTAATGAAAGTGTTTTAATGAGATGTATTTTAATATTTGTGTGCTGCACTGCATTGCAAACGAAACTATATGCTATTTAGCTAAACGAATCTTCAAACAATCATAGTCTTATTTCTTCTTCTTTTTATTATTATTCATATTATTATTATTATAATTATTATGTAATCAAATGCAATAATTGACATGGTGTGTATAAATTTTGGTCGGATAAAAATACGAGGCTCACAATAAAATAAAACACTCCCTCAGCCTCCTTAAAACCACCTTATTTTTTATTTATTTATTTATTTATTTATTTATTTATTTATTTATTTATTCTTTTTTAACAGGTGCTGCTATGAGGAACCCCGTGCTTCCGTCTCCAACAGAGGCAGAAGCCGAAAAATATTTGAAAGACTTTCTCCGCTTGGCACCAGGAAGAATGGCCTGTTAAGCGACTTGTTTTTTTTTTTTTTTTTTTGCTATTATTTGGTTTTGTTTGCTTTTATAAAAAAATATTAATTATAATAAAATATAATAAAATTCTACAAATGATTTTTCAGCCGTTGTGTTATTCATTTTGAGTGGAAATACTTGAGCTTATCATATATGTGTAGATGGATGTATAATAATAATTATTTACAGCAGTATGGATGAGGGAATGTCTAAACAAAAAAAAAAAAAAAAAAAACGACGTCTATGCTACATAAATAAGATGTCTCACAGACCTAACATTCTAATAATGAACATCTGTAAAGCATCGCATAGACGTTGTTTGAATGTCGTACACGGACGTCTATACGACGTTTTCCAGATGAGCAAACGCCCTAAATAAGACGTCTCCCAGATGGAAACGCGGATGTCCAGCAGACGTCTCTGCGACGCATGTTTGCTATTTGGGACATTTCTAATCTGTCACTCATACACATGTAGCAGGGTGTCCGCGGGGTCTTAAAGTATAAGTTGATCAATTTAATTTAGAGAAATTTAAGGGTATTAAAAGTACAAATGCTTTTCCAAGGTATTATATTTTGTATTATTTTCAATTATGTAATGTATAGTTGTAAATGAATGTTGGTCAAGCTCCTGCACTTTTTACAAATAACCTGCAAGCAGAAAAACAGGAAACAAACCTCAAACTGTGTCAACCCTGTCATGGACAAATTCAAAGTAGTATAAGTCTATTTTCATTGCAGTGTGATTATTAAATGTATATTTTCAGAAAGGCAATGTGTCCCTTTACCAACCCAACTTTATAGATTATGGAAAAAGTCAATTTATTTTAATGAAATAATGGACAAAACATTTATTTCCTCTAAAATATGTAAATCGTTGCACGTTCTTTTCCAAATAAAACCCAAGATCTAAAATATTTTGTCAAACCTTCAAACAATATTAACTGGCGCTTATTGGTTAATTAAGAAATCCCACAAGATGTTTTGCTGAGGTTATTAATAATTTGTTTATTTTCATAAAAGTTGAACATGACTTTGGATAACAAGACAGGGTGGACATTGGCATGACAGGTGGGCAAAGGCTTTATTTAGTGAACTAAATATGGAAGAACATTTGAAAAACAGCAGGTACAACAAGAAATATTAAAGGGTTCATATAAAAGGGTTGTAAAAGTTTTCAAGAATTCAACTTCTGTTTTCACTAATACTGCAAACCACTGAGCCACCATGCCGCCTCTTCTGTTATCAATTAGGTTTTATCAATATGCAAATTAATGGAAAATAAACAATTATTGTCCTTCAAAATTAAACTAAATTTGCTTATGAATGTAAATCTTTATATTGTACATTGTATTAGAGGAGTGAAGGGAATGATGGAAGCGACTGAAGTTTTTTTTTTTCAGAATAAAGTAAATAATTAATTACAGATGTTCACATAAATGTAGAAATACTTAAGACTGTACTTTTATTTCAAACAGTCAATGAGCTCCATTATATGGACTTTAAAAGGATATCCTTTATAGACTGAGACAGATATTGCCAAAAGGTTTGTATTGTCCACTCATGTATCACATCTACTGGTGTAGTGTGTGTGTGTGTGTGTGTGTGTGTGTGTGTGTGTGTCTGTGTATAAGTGTTGTAACATAAAAACATTCACTAATTAACAATAAAATATTGAATAAATAAATTGTACACAGTTTAAAAGCTTTATTTTTAATTTGGGCATGTTAAGCTGGACAACATTCAGTTTCAAACACAATATGAGGAAAAATAAGAAACATAAGTGTAAATACTTAATGTGTGCACATCAAGAAAAGCAAAATGGGCACGGGGATGCCAATGAGTACATCAGAGTACATCTTTCTTAAAGGGGCATTTACCACATCATGACAGGGTGGACAGCAATTTCAAGGACACGTGCGAAATGATTAATGATATTATGAAAACAAAGTTATTATTTTTTTGTCAAATAACTTGTTAAAGACAATAAGAATATTTAAAAATCTTTTTAATTTGATCTAATTTATCTACTTTTTAGACTCACTGAAGTTGTCTGAGCAGTGTGGGACATGGCAAAATCACATCCATTCAATGAAAGAAAATGACAAAAATTGATCAAAACATATTTCAAAACACTTATAATTCTATCTGCATGTGTGTAAAGGTTTAATCAGCTATATTAAAACATCAGTTTGAATATTGCGCATTATGTCCATATAGGACTGATTCAATCTTGTGGGACATCAAAGGCACTTTATAGTATAATAGGCACTATAGTGATAATGACCCAGCTAGTGAAACTGAAACCTGTAGTAGTAATGGGTACTTTCTACTTAAGGGCACATATTTTACCCCCTTTTCTAGATTTAAGATAAGTCTTTTGTGTCTCCAGAATGTGTCTGTAAAGTTTCAGCTCAAAACACCCATCAGATTATTTATTATACCTTTTAATGTTGGGATTTTCTGCTTTAAACACTATAATTAGTGGATTAATTTTTTTTTAATTGTCTTAAAAATGTTTAGAGTAAAGATTTTGATCAACTCCAAATGCTGAATATATGTGTGTCTGTATATGCGTGAAAGTGGAAAAC
This sequence comes from Danio kyathit, assembly GCA_903798195.1. Lineage (NCBI taxonomy): Eukaryota > Metazoa > Chordata > Actinopteri > Cypriniformes > Danionidae > Danio > Danio kyathit. The sequence goes on from CAIGQS010000004.1 coordinate 181,056, forward strand.
AAGGGAGTAATGTATCAATAATTCATGACTGCAACAGTAAGGGGCTAAAAAAAGCTAAACAAAAAAGACTTTTATTTTGGCGTGACGTGTGACGTCATACGGCTGCGTCGCTCCTGCGCTGTGATTCAACTGGAGAAAGGTTTGTATTAAAGCTTTTACATGAATATAAACAGATTGATTAAAGTTTCAGGTTTTTCATTCGATGGTAAATTATGTACCTGCTGTTGACATTATTTGAACACTTTATACAACGAAGTACTATTTTATTCAGAGTAATGAGGGCTATTGTTTGAATAAAGCAACAGAAATGAAGGTTTAATTTATTAAATAGCATAATGTCATTCCATTCCAAGTATTCATCACTATATAAAAGAAATGGAGTAACGATACTAGTTTTTATCAGCTCATTTGTGGCTATTGTTTCTTGCTCTGACTTTTACCTGATTTCTTTGTGTTAATGACTCTCATATAAAGAAACTGTTGAAGCAAGTGTTGAAGAGAAGTTATTTTGTTTCTGTTCATTGTTTTATTTATTTTAAACTGAACATTTTTATTGTTTTGTTCATTTTAAACAGGATAAAGTTTCCAAACACAGAGAAAAACTCCTGCTGAAGCGACTGATCTCCACACTGTTATAAAGATGGCGTTTATTAAAGAGGAGAGTGAAGATGTGAAGATTGAAGAAACATTCACAGTCAAACAGGAAGATCTGCAGGAACAAACAGGTTAATTTTCATTGTCAAAGACCAACTCAGTCATTTGATCCTCATTCAGATATATTTTTATAATAAAAATACTAAATTAAATGCATCTTGCAGCCCTGAGTGTGCTGCCTAGTTCTCCTAAACGCACATCAGCACTTATTGAAAGACAGGAATGAGTTTCTTTCGTTACTTGTTCTCATGTCTCCCATTTTCTCTACCTTCTTAAGGTAAATTAAATTTACTGAAATATTGTGTTGTAGGTCTTAAATCTTTTTTTAAACAAGTCTTTATTTTCCTTTGTTCATGTTCTGCTACCCAATCTGACCTAAACCCATACAATCACCAACAATCATCTCAATAAAACTTTCAACTTTTTATTCAAAAAGGTCATTTTAACTCTATTTATCATAATGGTTTAATTATTTTCCTTACAATAACATTTGTTTAAACGTGCTCCATGTATTTACTGCTGAAGACATCGACCTGGACAGATTGTTGTGCATAGATTTAGTTTATTATAGTTTTTAAAACTTTTAAAACATTTAAAACATTTGTTTATTTGTTTTTATTTTTAAAGAAAGTTTATGTTGGAAAAAAATGTGTGGATACAAGTAAAGCTTGCTTGTTTTTACACAACATTTAAATTTTTTTGCTAAGAAATATCTAAAATATTGTATTTTATTATTATTCATTTATTATTGTATTATTAAATGTATTCAATTGATAATATTTTTTTTACTGGAAAAATAAAAATCGTTTTCATCTGGACCATTTGAAAAATTCCTTAACTTTATGAGTCTATAATTTCAGTCATAATGGTCTTAAAAAGTCTTACATTAAACTTGGTGAAACCTGCAGAAACGCTGGTTTAAAGTATGTTAAAAAACGTGGATGCCCCCAACTTTAAACATGCTGAATGAAATGGACTCTAAAATAAATTAAATATTATAAAACATTGTACAGTATTCAAAACTATATGATGATGTTGTGGGATGACGAGAGACAAAATGAACAAATTATAGTGGAACAATAACGTTTAGCATTGCACTGACTACAACTGGCCAACAAACTAGTCTAAAAATGACTTTTGCTGCTTAAGAAATGGATTACAGCATGCTGATGATATGCAAACATTTGACTGTAAAGTTCGTCAGAAACTCTCTGAATATTGACCATATTCTTCACGTACCACCAGGCGGCGCCATTGGAATCTTTTTGCTTGAGACTTTTTTTTAAAGAATGGGTTTTTAGATCCTAAAACAGTGTTATTCTGCTCAGGCATGGGACGATAACCGTTTTCAAGGTATACCACAGTTTGAAAAAAGTCGAGGTTTTAAAACCGCCAATATTTTCTGCTGTACCATCCCTACGGTATTTGTAAGTTGTTGTTTTTTTACGTTTTGTTTTGAGTTTTTTAGGACAACAGTATCTCCAGCAGAAAAGATATCCAAAGGTGCTGTTTTAAATTGTAAAGAAATCTGTGTTTTTGAAACTAATGAAGACAGTAGAAGTCAATGATATATTTTAATTATTCAGCCTGACATGTTTACTGCTCCAAAATATTCTAAAAGTTTCTCAAAAGAAAATATATTGTGTTCAAAGGGGAAAAAGTATGGAATCAGAAAATACTCAAAAGAAATTCACGCAAAAGACACAATGTACACATGCGTAGCCAAATTCACGTGCATAAAATATTTATTTATATTCACAAAAACAATTCACGTGCACAAAATAAAAATACATATTCATAAAATACGTTTCACAAATGCAAAACACCATTTGCAAATGTATAAGTGTGTACAAAAAGTTTTAAATATTTAAAATTTGCGAGTTCATCCTGAATGTGAATGTGCAAATCCTCTTTCACGTACGTCTCCCCTGGATATGTGTGTGTGTGTGTGTTTTGAGACTCTTCTGGCAGCAGCAGCAGGCGACTCGTACCTTTCAGCCAATCAGATGAGAGCTGTATTCGATGAAACCCTCTCTGCGCTCCTTTTGCGCAGTCGGAGAAACGGAGAAAGATGCGCAGGCTTCAAGCAAAAACTATTAAATTCCCTGACTAAAAACTTAATTTACATTATATCTAATGAATGTAAACAAGCTGTTGTTGTGCTTCAGCAGCCTAATATGTAAAATAGATATTATCATTCAGTAATAACATAAATATAATAGTTTTTAAATGATTCTTATAATGAGGTTATTTTTGTCTTTATTAAGCTAGAAACTAAAAAAATAGACAATGAAAATATGACAACATAAACTAATTGTTTATTTTCTTATCACGGGCTGTAGTAAACTTATTTGCAATTAAATTAAAGGGAACCACTCCAGTATAATTGTGATCCACACCATGGTTGCCATTAGCTAGCTTGAGTAATTGTTAATTTAAATGACATTTATTATTTTTAAATACGAATTAAAACAATTAAAAACAAATCTTCACTTCGTGAAATTATCCCGCATTAATCACTCCTGCAGAAAAGACTTTATCTGTCACAACCAGAGAGAAGGATCCAAAAGCACTGCTGTCAAAACAAGGGATTTTATTAACTGTTCAAAACAACGACGAGCCGAGGCTCGTGACTCAAATAATAATGATTCGCTCACTTGGTGAGAGCGAAAGGCAACAAGGCGACCAGTGTCCAAATCGGCGGGCGTGAGAGAAGTCAGGTAGGCGGGCATCGATCGGGAGACAGATTGTAACTGCCCGGTTGGAGAAATAAAGGATTTAACTCATGCACTGATGTTGCACTGTCCTCCTTTGTGCCTTTATTATTCAGATTGCCGTCCTTATAGACTGTACAACACCGTAAGAGCTAAGAACAGATAAATAAACACAAATAGAAAAGATATAATGAATAAAAATCACATAATAAGACAAAACAATAAACTTAGCGACAACATTGTAAAGTTACTGTAAATATATGACAAAATATACGACATAAATAGCTATTTAAATTATTATCCAGTAAACAGATACATAAAGATTCAGCAATAGGTGAATAAATGTTCTCATCTACCTTGTTCTCCCTTCCAACCAGGTGTTCAACATCAAAGACAAAACACAACAAAAAACAAACTTAAATAAGCATTAAACACTCTTAAATGAGTCCTTAAATTTAGTTTTAAGTCCGTGAATTTCTCCGTGCAAGCGATCGCTCTCTCTCTCGTGTTAGGCGCGCTTCTCTGATCTCCGTGCTTCCGTGATCTGCGCGCGCTCACGCACCTGACCACTTCCGGCAAGCCGCTCATCAAAATAAGAGTCTCTATAGGCTGAATAACTTAAAGTGCAAAGTGGACTTCAAATAAATAAAACAAAAACACAACTACTTTTAAAGGGATAGAGAAGTAAATGAGATCTGAATAAACAGTTAAAACTGAAACCTAACCTAAATAACTGAGGGTTATTTACACTCCCACCAATCATGAGTGATTATGAATTTTAACTTATCACGAATGATTTTTAAATTATTTACAATTACTACTATTAATATTTAAGACTAGATGTAGACATAACACTGAAACATATAATACTGTATATTGACTGTTTACTCAAAGGATATGTCAGTATGTTCAGGCTGCCTCCATCAGCAGGACCAACTTCTGTACAGGACGTTCCACCACAGATGGTTTATGTAGACGTTTACCATCCTTCCCCAGATTTCTATCTCCAAACTGTATTTTCACTCTTCTCACCAATCCGTCCTTGTCAGTGACTGCCTCAATAACCCTTGCCAAGCGCCACTCATTCCTGGGCAGATCTGCTGCCTTCTCCAAGATGATATCTCCTACTTGCATGTTTCTTCTTGGTGTATGCCAGCACTGTCTTGTTGTGATGTTAGACACATACTCTTTATGCCAACGTCCCCAGAATTGTTCAGCTAAGTATTGGACATGCCGCCATCTCTTGCGAGCATACAAATCTTCCCTGACAAATTTGCCAGGAGGTGGTAGGGCTTGAGTAGTTTTTAGGGTGAGGAGGTGATTAGGGGTTAGAGGTTCAGGACTGCTTGGATCACTTAGATTATCCACAGTGAGCGGACGACTGTTTACAATGGACATGGCCTCATAAAAGAATGTTCGCAGAGAAGAGTCATCAAGCCTTCCAGATGACTGTGACAGGGTGGAGCGAAGGACACTTCTGACAGTTCTAATCTGTCTTTCCCAAACTCCACCAGTGTGGCTTGAATGAGGTGCATTAAAGACAAAGTCACACTGGTTTCCCGCTAAGAATGTTACCAGACGGTTGGTGTCAATCTCCTCCATCGCCTTGGTGAGCTCATTCCTGGCTCCAATGAAATTACTGCCTTGATCACACCTTATTTGATGGACTGCTCCTCTAATAGCGATGAAACAGCGCAGGCCATTGATAAAGGCATCCGTGGACATGTCATCCAGCATCTCAATATGGATGGCTCTGCAACAGAAACAAGTAAAGAGAAGTCCATATCTCTTGTACGACTTGCGACCTTTACTGGTGATGAAGGGACCGAAAACATCCATCCCGCTGTACGTGAATGGAGGGGACGGCTCTATGCGCTCTGAGGGCAAGTTAGCCATTTTTTGCTCCTCTGTAGGTCCACGTAACTTGCGACATCTCACACACTGTCGTACAAAGGAAGCTACAGTCCTGTTTACTCCTGTAATCCAGAATCCTCTTGATCTGATTTCATTTATAGTCATGCCCTTTCCTTGATGAGCCGTCTTCTCATGACAATCCGCAATCAGGAGTTTTGTAAGATGGTGGTCCTTTGGAAGTATCACTGGATACTTGACAGCGTTAGGGATAGAAGCCTCACAAAGTCTCCCTCCCACCTTCAGCAATCCATCTCGGTCGACAAAGGCGTCAAGATTGTATAGTCTGTTGCTGCGAAATAGTTGTTTGCCCTTATGGAGTAAAGCTATCTCCTCTGCATATGTCTGCCTCTGTAAGTCCTTGATGATGATACACTGTGCATCTTTACGTTCTGCCAATGTACTGTGATTACATGACTTGTCCTTCCTGACACGACGTATTAAACGTGCAACTGCTTGGACAGCTTTGGACCATGAGGATAACTTAGTGAGACGGTCTGCCAAACAGGAATACTGCACTGTTCGTGTGTTTAGTGACTGAGCTTTCTTGACTTCAGGGTCGCCAATTGGAAGCTGCTTGCTGATTTCCATAGGTGGAGGTATTTGCCTTTCCCACAAAACTTTAGGTCCTCTGAACCAGTTGGAAGTGACAAGATTGTTAACACTTAGACCACGTGATGCGTAATCGGCTGGATTTTCATCTGAGGAAATGTATCGCCACTGTTGAGGAGTTGTGGTGCGATGAATTCTTTGCACTCGATTTGCCACAAATGTGTGGAAACGGCGGGCTTCGTTGTTTATGTAGCCTAACACCACTTGTGAGTCAGTCCAGAAAAACGCCTCTGCATCTGCAAGGTTCATTTCCTCCTTCAACATGTCATTCACTGCAACTGACACCACTGCGGCAGCCAATTCTAGCCGAGGAATTGTTGTGATCTTGAGTGGGGCTACTCTAGATTTTGCCATGAGCAACGAACAACTGATGTCACCTTGCTCGTTCTCCAGTCTGACATAGGAACACTGACCATATCCACTCATGCTGGCATCTGAGAAGTGGTGAATCTCTCTTCTTGTGATTCTCCCAAAGCCAGAAGGCACAATACAACGAGGCACTTCAATCTTTTCTAGGTTAACTAGATCTGCCTTCCAGTGTTCCCATGCTGACTGTAGATCAGCAGGTAAGCTATCATCCCAACCCATGCCACTTCGGCACATTTCTTGCAGAATAGTCTTTCCTTTGAGTACAAAGGGGGCAAGAAACCCTAAGGGATCAAACAATGAGGCCACTATAGACAGTATACCTCTACGGGTTGCTGGTTGGTCCTTAGCAGTGATGTGGAATTTGAAATTGTCTTGTTCTAGACTCCAGTAAATGCCCAAAGCTCTTTCCAATGGCTGCTCAGTGAGAGCAAGATCGACAGCTGTAACATCTACAGCACACTCCGAGGGTGGTATTGTCTTCAAGACTTCCTTGTCGTTAGATACAAATTTGTGAAGCCTTAAGCTTCCAAGTGCACAAAGCTGGCGGGCTTCTTCTGCCAATTTGATGGCCTTCTCTGCGCTTTCGACGCTAGATACTCCATCATCCATGTAAAAATATCGCATAATAAATTGCGAACCCAGAGGATACAGACGTTCACCTTCTCTCGCAAGATGCTTCAGTCCATAGTTAGCACATCCAGGAGACGATGAGGCACCAAACAAATGTACTGTCATGCGGAAGGTTTGAGGCTGTAAATTAAAATCTCCATTTCTCCACCACAAAAATCGTAAATAATCACGATCCGCATGGTTGACATGGAATTGGTGGAACATTTTCTCCACGTCGCACATCAAGGCTACAGGGTACTGTCTGAACCTCAAAAGAATGCCAGTTAAACCGTTCATCAGATCTGGGCCTGTTAGAAGATGATCGTTCAAACTAGTTCCCTTGTATCTGGCTGAACAGTCAAAAACCACACGCAATTTCCCTGGCTTCTTTGAGTGGTACACTCCGTGATGGGGGATGTACCATCTTTCTCCTTCTCGCCCTTCCTCAATCACCTGTTCCGCATCACCCTTCTCTATTACTTCTTCCATAAATTTTACATAATGCTCTCTGTACTCCTGATCTCTCATTAATCTCCTCTTCAAATGTTGAAGTCTTATGACAGCAAGAGGTTTGTTATCTGGAAGATAGGGTCTTTTCCTGAATGGCAGAGGCATTTCCAGATGACTATCCTTGTTTAATCTGATATTCTCTTCCAGCTTTCTCAGGAACATGATGTCCTCCTGAGATGTCACTTTAGTGTGTCTTTCTGTATCCTTGAAATCAGATTCCAGCACTTTTATCACATCTGTGGGAGTAACTGCAGGTATTTCCTTGATAGACACTCTATGACACATGGCAGCACCGCTTTGGGACTCATAATGTGTTAAGGAAGGACCAATAATGCTCCATCCGAGATCCGTGCGAACAGCATATGGCTCATTGTCTGTTCCAAGAATTACCTCTCGGGGCACCAGCGCTCTGGAACAATTGTATCCCATCAATAGTCCAACCTCACAATTTTGAAGTGGGGGAATTTTGTCTGTTAGTGTAGCTAGATGTTTCCAATACCTTGCCGTCTCCACTGTGGGGATATGTGCGCGATCCACAGGAATGCATTCTTTGGTGTATGCAGGGGGAAGATCTATGATCAATGGGGAATTGAAACCTCTAACTCTAAGACCAGAAATCCTTTTGCTTGACATCAAGGAGTCCTTTCCAACCAAAGTAGTGAGTTTAAGCGTCACTGGACAGGAGTCAACTTTAAGACTTTCACATACTGCACATTCAATAAAGACAGAATCGCTTTGTGTGTCTAACAGAGCATAGACGAGCTTCTCAGAAACTGGGTCTTTGTGTGTGGACAACCACACTGGCACAATCATAGAGGTGTTAACAGGTGTGCATCCAGATTCTACACTCAATGACATGGTCGCAACTCCTTCATGAGCATTTTCTGGGTTCTGAGCAGAAGAAGACCTCACCTTTCTATTGAAGCTGTCGTCGTGTAGGCAGGTAGGGTGTCTTCCCTTACAGGTATTGCAGCAATGTCTGGAGCGGCAGTCTCTGGCACTGTGACCGAGCCTTAAGCATCCATAGCACAATCTTGTATCCTTTACAAACTGTCTACGTTCTTCAAGAGACCTTGCAGAGAATTTAGAACACTCATGAATTTGGTGTTCACCATTTTGACAGAACAGACATGGCTTAGTGGCCTTTCCAGTGGGCTTTAAATTATCATGCTGTGTGACAGTCTTTGTATGGAAGACATTAGCCTTAGTTTTACTGATCTTGAAATAATTTTTCTCTTTGTTAGGTTCTGAAACATGGAGGGCATGAAAGGACGTGACTGGATTACAAGCAACTTCAGCCTCGACAGACATGAAATGGGCAAATTCTTGGAAAGTCGGAAAATCTTGTGTTTCACTCAGCGTTTGTGTGGTTTGACGATTCCAGCGGGCAGCCGCCCAATCAGGAAGTTTGCTTACAAGTTTCCTATTTTCCTCGCAATCATTCAATATTTCCAGTCCCTTTACATGTGGCATTGCATCCTTACATGAGTTCAAGAAATCAGAGAAATTTCGAAGTCCTGCCGAGTCTTTAGACTGAATTTTAGGCCAGCATGCGAGTTTCTCTCTGAATGCTCGTTGTATGATGAATGGCTGTCCGTAGCGATCTAGAAGCCTCTTCCACGCGTTTTTGTAAGCCTCCTCATCATTTCTGTAAAAGATACCATCTAAGACCTTCAGAGCAGGCCCAGTAACGTACTTCTTCAAGTAGTATAACTTGTCTCCTGAAGAGATATGCCTTTTATCAATGAGTGATTGAAATGAAGCCTTCCACTCTATGAAGTGAATGGGGTCACCACTGAAAACTGTGGGCTCAGGCATAGGAAGTCTGTTTAGCGTTATGCTATCTTGGACAGCCTGTGCTAATTGAGACACATCAGAATTGGGACTCTGTGATGAAATGTTAGGCGTTGGATTAATGGTGGATAAATATGTCGGTTTGTGCATGGGAGCGTTTGCAGGTTGCTGCAGCTCTTCATTTTGATTAACAGTGACGACGGTTTCTTCCTTGTCATACACCTCCAGTCTCGCTCTAGCTGCTCTTACCTCCTTTATGGCTTGGAGCCTTTCAAACTCACTCCTTTGAGCCTCAAGTTCCTTTCTTTGCTTCTCTTCTAGAAGTCGTAATTTTTCTCTTTGCTCCCTTTCTTCTATTACAGTAGCATATTCTGCTTCCCTTGCCGCTAGCTCCGCTGCTGCCTCTATGCGTTTAGCCATTAGTATGGAATTTAGAGAAGGTTGACTTATAGGCGTACTGGATTTGGAGCTAATGCGTGAAACAGTAGAACCATAAACAGAGCGAGCGTAGTCTCGTTCAAGCAGTTCACGAAGATGCCCCTTTACGTTATCATTGTCAAAGCCTCCATCTACACCGGAGATCCTCTCATACGCAATCTTTACAATATCCTTCGTAACAGCATCGCAAGCATCAATTTTCCTTCTCATATCAGCGGGTGGAGTTACATTGCTTCTAACTCTTATGTATGCATTCATCACACTGTCCTTTTCCTTTTCCAATGAGTCTATGAGTGTTGCTAATTCACTCTCAGAAATGTCTATTTTCAACTGACTTCTCGCTTTCCGCGCCTCAGCTTTCCATTTTTCATATACATGCATAAGCTTTCTCTCTGCCTTTTGAGACTCCTCTCTTTGATATGCAAGCATCCTGTCTGTTGGAATTCGTTCACGTACAGAGCGACGTACTTCATTTGGGTCTAGTTCTTCAGATTGAACTTCTATCTCTTCATCAATTTCTTTGTTTTGAACAATATTAATTTGTTCGTTGCCTTTTGCAGGAGTGCACAAATTGGAACTGTGATCCATCATCATTTACATCAACAAATAATGTTAGTGGGTGCAAGCTCTTACTGTAACTGCCCGGTTGGAGAAATAAAGGATTTAACTCATGCACTGATGTTGCACTGTCCTCCTTTGTGCCTTTATTATTCAGATTGCCGTCCTTATAGACTGTACAACACCGTAAGAGCTAAGAACAGATAAATAAACACAAATAGAAAAGATATAATGAATAAAAATCACATAATAAGACAAAACAATAAACTTAGCGACAACATTGTAAAGTTACTGTAAATATATGACAAAATATACGACATAAATAGCTATTTAAATTATTATCCAGTAAACAGATACATAAAGATTCAGCAATAGGTGAATAAATGTTCTCATCTACCTTGTTCTCCCTTCCAACCAGGTGTTCAACATCAAAGACAAAACACAACAAAAACAAACTTAAATAAGCATTAAACACTCTTAAATGAGTCCTTAAATTTAGTTTTAAGTCCGTGAATTTCTCCGTGCAAGCGATCGCTCTCTCTCTCGTGTTAGGCGCGCTTCTCTGATCTCCGTGCTTCCGTGATCTGCGCGCGCTCACGCACCTGACCACTTCCGGCAAGCCGCTCATCAAAATAAGAGTCTCTATAGGCTGAATAACTTAAAGTGCAAAGTGGACTTCAAATAAATAAAACAAAAACACAACTACTTTTAAAGGGATAGAGAAGTAAATGAGATCTGAATAAACAGTTAAAACTGAAACCTAACCTAAATAACTGAGGGTTATTTACACAGATGGGTCAGCGAAGGACAGTCAAGCTCAGCGTCAGACAGGCGAAGTCGAAGGTAGGTGGCTGGCCGGGATAAATCCAAAAATCAAAATATAATAACAGGCAACCGAGCAAAACTGTGCAGAGAGAAAAAAACAGGATCAGAACATGAAGTAACGAATAACAATGACAGGAATCAAGACAAGATAATATAGCAAGAAAGCCCGAATAGCAACAGGACACACTAGCGACTAGAAAGTGGAAAAGGGAGAGCTTAAATAGCAAGGAAATTATAGGAGAGTGGTAACAGGTGCTGCAAGCCATGTGCGCGCTGATCAGTAATAGCGATGAGCTGAGTGCGCACTGCAGAAATGACAAGCAGAGAGAGAGATTGAGAAAAATCAAGCCAGTGTCCTGACAGTACCCCTCCCCCCAGGCAAGCCACTTGGCGTGCCTGAGGTAGAGAGAGACTGGCGATGATGGAATTCCTCAATCAGCGAGGGGTCCAGGACGTCCCGAGCCGGGACCCAACTCCTCTCCTTAGGACCATACCCTTCCCAATCAACTAGATATTGAAATCCCCGTCCACGGCGTCTGGCCTGAAGGATTCTTTTAACCCTAAAGGCAGGTATATTATCAATAACAAGGGGAGGGGGAGGGGCAGGGGAAGACACATGAGGGGAATGGGGGGAACATAAAACAGGTTTGATTTTGGAAACATGAAAGACAGGGTGTACACGACAGAGGTGAAAGGGCAACCGAAGGCGGACAGTCACCGGGCTCATGATCTTAATAATGGAATAAGGCCCAATAAATTTAGGTGCCAATTTTCCTGCCGAAACCTTAAGAGGCAGATCTTTAGTGGATAACCAAACCCGTTGCCCACAGACATACCTGTGAGCCTGCTTACGGTGACGGTCCGCTGCAGCCTTGGTACGTCCCCTGGCCCGAAGCAATGCTTCCCTGGCCCTAGTCCAGGTGCGTCGGCAACGGTCAATGAATGCCTGGACCGAGGGGACAGCTGCTTCGGAGCCCTGGGAAGGAAACAAAGGGGGTTGATATCCCAGACAACACATGAACGGGGAAAGACCAGTCGAGGTGACCGGCAATGAGTTATGGGCATATTCTGCCCATGTGAGCTGTTGACTCCAGGATGAGGGGTTGTGGGATGCCAGGCAACGGAGCATTCGACCAAGATCCTGATTGGCACGCTCGGTCTGGCCATTGGTCTGTGGATGGAAGCCTGATGACAAACTGATGGAGGATCCAATCCGCCGGCAGAACTCACTCCAGAAATGGGAAACAAACTGGGGCCCCCTGTCAGAGACCACGTCCTCCGGAAGACCGTGAATCCGAAAGACGTGGTCCACGACCTCCCGAGCAGTCTCTCTAGCAGAAGGAAGTTTAGGAAGGGGAATGAAGTGGACTGCCTTGGAAAATCGGTCCACTACTGTGAGAACCACCGTATTGCCGTTGGATGGAGGGAGGCCTACCACAAAGTTCATGGCAATATGTGACCAGGGGCGGGAAGGAATGGGAAGGGGTTGTAATAGACCAATGGATGGAGAATTGGAGGACTTGTTTTGAGCACAGACCGAGCATGCCCCCACGAACCGACGAACATCTCCAGCCATGGCAGGCCACCAAAACCGCTGGCAGATGGCAGCCAGCGACCTTCTCACCCCTGGGTGGCAGGTGATTTTAGAACAGTGGCCCCACTGGAGAACGGCAGTGCGAACCACATCAGGTACAAAGAGCAGACCCGCCGGGCAGCCACCGGGCACCTCAACCTCAGCCTGCGCTCGTTTGACACGCTCCTCAATTCCCCAGTAGATCGCCCCCACCACACATCTGGAAGGTATGATGGTATCGGGAGGAGAAGGATCTACTGGAGAACCAAAAAAGCGAGACAGAGCATCAGGTTTGGTGTTTTTGGAGCCCGGTCTATACGACAAGGTGAAGTTGAAGCGCCCAAAAAATAAAGCCCAGCGGGCCTGCCTGGCATTCAGACGTTTGGCCGCCTGTATATATTCCAGGTTCCGATGATCGGTCCACACAATAAAGGGTACTGCCGCCCCCTCCAACCAGTGGCGCCACTCCCCCAAAGCCAACCGGACCGCCAACAGCTCCCGATTGCTGACATCATAGTTTCGATCTGTGGGAGACAAACAGTGTGAAAAATACGCACAAGGATGTAATTTGTTATCTTGAGGAGAAGTTTGAGAGTGGACCGCTCCGACACCTACCTCTGAGGCATCAACCTCCACAACAAATTGTCGGGCAGTATCAGGGGTAATAAGGATCGGTGCCTAGGTGAACAGAAATTTTAATTTATCAAAGGCAGTTTGAGCAGCCACCGACCAACCAAACCTGACCCTGGTGGAAGTTAGTGCAGTCAGGGGAGCCGCCACCCGCCCGAAATTCCTGATAAATTGCCGGTAAAAATTGGCGAAGCCCAGGAACCGCTGTAACGCCTTTCGGGAGTCGGGTGCCGGCCAGCCCTAACCTTCGCAGGGTCCATGCGAAGTCCCTCAACAGAAATTATGTGTCCCAAGAAGGAAACTGACTGGACATGGAATTTGCACTTCTCCGCCTTTACATACAGCTGATCCTCCAGCAGCCGTTGGAGCACTCGCCTGACATGTTGGATATGTTGCTGCATGGTGGAAGAAAAGATAAGAATATCATCCAAATAAACAAAAACAAATTGATTAATCATGTCTCGTAGTACATCGTTGACGAGTGCTTGAAAGACTGCTGGAGCATTGGTGAGTCCAAATGGCAGAACAAGATATTCAAAGTGCCCAGTAGGCGTATTGAACGCGGACTTCCATTCATCACCCTCCCTCATACTGACGAGATGGTAAGCATTACGTAGATCCAACTTTGTGAAGAATCTCGCCCCCTGCAAGAGATCGAAGGCCGAAGACATAAGCGGTAGGGGGTACCGGTTCTTAATGGTTATGTCATTCAAACCTTGATAGTCTATGCAGGGGCGCAGAGAGCCATCCTTTTTCTTCACAAAGAAGAACCCCGCTCCAGCTGGAGAGGAGGAGTGACGAATGATACCGGCTGCCAGGGACTCAATTAAGTATTTATCCATGGCTGCTCGTTCCAAAACAGACAAGGAGAAAAGACGACCCCGAGGCGGGGAAGTACCTGGGAGGAGGTCAATGGCACAATCGTATGGTCTATGAGGAGGAAGAGATACAGCACGGGACCTACTGAAAACCACCCGCAGATCATGGTAAGTGTTCGGTACACAGGATAAATCAGTCTCCTTCTCCTGTGGAGACAGACAAAGAGAAACGGGAGATGGAGCAGACAAAAGACAATGTGCATGGCAATACAGGCTCCATGACGACAAAGAATTATCTGCCCAGTTAATGCAGGGACCATGACGGGATAACCAGAGATGCCCAAAAACTATGGGGGTGGTGGGTGATTGATAAACCAAAAAACTAAGCTCCTCTCTGTGGTTGCCAGAAGTGACCACACTCACCCAGTTAGTAACGGAGGTGATGGTGGCGATGGGTCGGCCATCCAGAGCGAGGGCAGTGACAGGGGATTTGAGGGGTAAGATGGTGATACCTTTGGAACGAGCCCATTTCTCATCAATAAAATTCCCTTCTGCCCCCGAATCGATCAAGGCCGCACCTTTAAAAGAGACATTGTTAACAATGACAGACACAATCAATTGAGTATGTGAACCCTGAGCTGGGGAGGTGGAGGTACCGCTCGCCAGGACTCCCCCGGCTACCGACAAGCGATGGCTTTTAAAGGACAGGAAGCTGCTTGATGGCCTTGCCCACCACAGTAGAGGCAGAGACCTGCCCCCAGGCGTCGCTGTCTCTCCTTGGCGGTCAGGCGGTAATGACCCAAGACCATAGGCTCAACATCATCTACTGTGTCCGTGGCCACGGGAAGAGAGATGGGAACTGGTGTTTCAGACCTGGGCTGGACTGACAGGCGCCGTACACGACGCCGTAACTCCATCCTGGCGTCCAGTCGAATGGCCAAGCTGATGAGTTCATCCAAGCAGTTCGGTGGTTCCCGAGCATAAATCTCATCCTTCACCTCCTCCATGAGGCCCTCCAGAAAACGAGCAGTCAGGGCTTCAGCATTCCAATTACATGTGGCAGCCAGGGTCCTAAATTCAACAGCGTAATCTGCCACAGAACGCTTTCCTTGTTTAAGGGATGCCAGCAGCCGAGAAGCCTCCTTGCCAAAAACAGAAAGATCAAAAACTTTAATCATCTCTTCTTTAAATGCTGAAAAATCTTAACAGCACCAGGCTTGGGATTCCCATACAGCCACACCCCAGTCACGTGCCCGACCAGTCAGGAGGGAGATAACAAATGCCACCTTAGAACATTCAGAGGAGTATGTCCTAGGCTGAAGGGAAAACACCACCTCACACTGGACAATGAAAGAACGACACTGGGTGGGCTCACCGGCATAGACAGGCGGATTATTGAGATTATTGGATTACAGAGCCATCGCGGACGCGGGTCAATCAGCATCGAGCGCCGCATGGCTGAGATGGTGAAGTCGCTCCGTAAGCTCTGCTACCTGGACATTCAAAGTCTCCACCGACTGTCGGGCGTTAAATAACTCCTCCTCGTGGCGGCCCAACATAACTCCTTGAAGCTCCACTGCGGAGCGCATCGTGACATCTGCTGGATCCATGATGGCTAGTGTGTAATGTCACAACCAGAGAGAAGGATCCAAATGCACTGCTGTCAAAACAAGGGATTTTATTAACTGTTCAAAACAACGACGAGCCGAGGCTCGTGACTCAAATAATAATGATTTGCTCGCTTGGTGAGAGCGAAAGGCAACAAGGCAACCAGTGTCCAAATCGGCGGGCGTGAGAGAAGTCAGGTAGGCGGGCATCGATCGGGAGACAGATGGGTCAGCGAAGGACAGTCAAGCTCAGCGTCAGACATGCGAAGTCGAAGGTAGGTGGCTGGCTGGGATAAATCCAAAAATCAAAATATAATAACAGGCAACCGAGCAAAACTGGGCAGAGAGAAAAAACAGGATCAGAACATGAAGTAACGAATAACAATGACAGGAATCAAGACAAGATAATATAGCAAGAAAGCTCGAATAGCAACAGGACACACTAGCGACTAGAAAGTGGAAAAGGGAGAGCTTAAATAGCAGGGAAATTATAGGAGAGTGGTAACAGGTGCTGCAAGCCATGTGCGCGCTGATCAGTAATAGCGATCAGCTGAGTGCGCGCTGCAGAAATGACAAGCAGAGAGAGAGAGTGAGAAAAATCAAGCCAGTGTCCTGACATTATCCAGTAGGTTGCGCAGATCAGTAATGAGGACCAGTAATGAGACGGTTCAAATGCAGCAAAATATTCTATATATTCTACATTTGATTAAATAAAATGAAGTACAAGTATATTGAATTATGCATAGGCTATTTATAAAATTTAAGTGTAGTGGGGGAAACTGGAGCACCCGGAGGCCACCCACGCAAACGCGGGGAGAACATGCAAACTCCACACAGAAACGCCAACTAACCCAGCCGAGGCTCGAACCAGCAACCTTCTTGCTGTGAGGCAACAGCACTCCCTACTGTGCCACCGCGTCGCCTGTTGCAAAGTCATATTTTCTACTTTTATTATTTTTCTTTGTATGTATAGTCATGAACACACTTGTTTGTAGAGCAAGTAGCAGTTTATTATTCCTGGTCATTTCTCCAATAGGCAACTGAAGTTCTTAAACAACAGCATATGAGATTAGGGCCCCGTTTCAGAATGGAGGTTAAGTGAAAACTCAGAGTATTTTAAATGGCAGGTTTGTCAAACTGGAGAAAGCAGGGTAAGTCAAGCCTGTTTCTGTAAGTGAGGTAACTTTAATTCAGCCAGTTACCGTGGTCACTTACTCTGTGAACCTAACCTGGTCAGGAGCAGGTCTTATTCTCTTAACTCTGACTTTCTGTTGCTCTCCTCACCTTTTTTAAAGACGAAGCAGTATTTCTCGCTTAGCCTTGCGTTTCCAGCCACCTATTCATATGTGCATTTTGGATAGGCTATGAGCATAAAAAAAGAATTGGTTGATGGAAACATCATGATGCACATAACTTTTGAAATATAGGCATAAAAAAATGCGCGTAACTGAGTAGGATAAACTTTTTATTCGATAAGAAAAGATAAACTTACGTAAACGACGCAAGCACTTTTACTGAACAAATTCCAGTATGTGCATTAAAAAGGTTTGTTATAAGAGATCATATGATGATGAAAATGTGTGTGAATGGACCAAACAGCAGGCTGAGCACATTGTAAACCTCTGAAATGTTGTTTTGGTTATTCTACAATGCCTAACCATTTTAGTATTAAGGTTATTATATTATTAATGACCTCCAGAGCGTCTGTTCTCCGCGTCTCATGGCTTCAAACGCCACCACGTGTTCATTGTGTGCCGGCATTGTCCTCTGAGGTGAAAGTCATTTAAATAAATAAAGAAAAGTTTCATGTAGCTTTTTCTACCGCAGTAAATTCTGTTTTTATTCGCACGTGTTTTATGCGGTATTCCAGTTTTGCAAATCAGTTTAATTCGCATTTTTGGATGGAAACATAGCTATTGCCTACATTTCAATTACACAAACAACAAAGTCATGTACGAGAATGGCTTGTCCTACTTTAATGAACAATTAGCTTAAACATTCACAGACCTTCAACAGGGACATGTACTGTAACTAGATTAATGGCATTATTACTTGTTCCAAAAACAATTTTTTAGTACTGCTTACATTCTTATTATTCAAACATTTTTATTGATTTTTAAAAGTTTTCAATATTTTAGGATATAATAACCCCTGAGCAATTAATGTAGGATAAAAAAGGCTGCCAAACCTCATAAAACTTTTTTGTAGAGCCTCGGATGGTGTACTTTAGGCGCTCGAGTTTAAGATGTGAAAACACTTCTAATATCCAATGTTTCAGGAGTCTGGCCAATAAAGAAGAAAAGGCAATGATTTCTACGTGATTAGCTGGCAGGTATATTTCTTCTGGCACTGTACCAAAAATTGAGGTCAAAGGATTAGGATCCATATCTTTATTACATATAGATGAAAATGATCTAAAAATATTGGTCCAAAATGTATGTAATCTAGGGCATCCCCAGAACATATGACTCAGATCTACTGGCTCCAAACCACATCTGGGGCAAGATGAATCTGACCCTGGATACATTTTTGCCAGCTTGCTCCTAGATAGGTGAAACCTATGAAGCTATAAACTGAAGAAGAAGACCATGTCTAATACATACAGAAGATGAGCGTACCAGTTCTATGGCATATTGCCAGGCTGTATCTGATATTGCTGATCTAGTCCCAGCTCGTCTTCCCATTTTTGCTTTATACGATTTAGGGAAGGGGAGGCTGTTCTTTGGATCACTTCATATAACATGGACATCATACCCCTTTGATATGAGTCCATATTTACCAGTTCATCTATACAGCATGCTTCTGGTTGGTTCAGTGAAGGAGAGAAGTGATTTTTAATGAAATTATGGACCTGAAGGTACCTATAAAATAGACGGGGGAATCTCAAAGTCTGTTCTTAACTGTTGAAATGAGATAAATATCCCATCTTTAAAGAGGTCCTTAACACAGTTAACTCCCTTCCTAGACCATAATTGGAATTATGAATCTGTAAGAGAGGGAGGGAATAACAGACTTAACAAAATGGGAGCAGAAGGCAATGCTTGTTTATTATTAAAGTGTAGTCTGAATTGTGACCATATTCTGAGTAATCCATTAATAACTGGGTTATTCATAGAATATTGTTTACACACTGGAATCGAAGCACAAAGTAGTGAGCGTGACTTCCATGATAGTCTGTTGCAAGGCGTGACCAAAGGCCCCAAAAAAAAAGACGCCGTCAAAAGCGGCTGGAAAAAGGACTTGGTACCCCAGCCCTGGAAACACAAACCGAGGGTCTGGTAACTAATAGTTGGGAAATCCCAAAGGACATTGCTAGCCTGCAGAAGGCTGATAAAACATTGACTGGGTTATTTGCTAAGGCCAATGAGGACAAAATAGACTTATGTGGGGGAAAGTATGTAATAATTAATGATGTTTTGTACATGCAAACCTCTGAATCCGCACGTTTGGTTGTTGTCGTCCTGTCGTTTTGTCTGTAGCACATAACATACCTTGGGCAGGGCACCTTGCATTCCAAAAGACATATGCACGCATTAGTTCATGTTTCATATGGCCTTCCATGTACACTGATGTACAGATTTATTGCACTACATGCCCCACATGTCAAAAGACAAGCACTGTGCGTCACCAAGGTAAGGCCCCATTACTCCCATTGCCTGTGATCCCTGTGCCGTTTCAGCGCATCGCAATAGATATCGTGGGCCCACTGGAGAGGAGTACATCTGGACATCAGTACATTCTGGTCATCAGTGAGTATGCCACCAGGTACCCTAAGGCTTTCCCTCTGCGATCCATCACCACCACCAAGGTAATCAATGCCCTAATACAGCTGTTGTCTAGAGTGGGAATACCCAAATAAAATACTTACAGACCAAGGAACCAACTTTACATCCCGACTGATGAAGATGATGCATCGTCAACTGGGCATCACTGCAATCAAAACCACCCCATACCACTCACAGACAGACGTACTAGTAGAGCGGTTTAACCAAACGTTGAAGAACATGCTTCGCAAGTTTGTGTCAGAGACTGGGAAAAACTGGGATAAATGGCTACCATTTCTGATGTTTGCCTACAGGGAGGTGCCTCAAGCTTCTACGGGATTTTCTCCTTTTGAGCTCCTGTATGGATGGCGGGTTCAAGGACCACTGGATCTCCTGCGAAAGAACTGGGAGGCCACTTCTTCTGATGGCATGACAGAAAAGGCAAAAAGTATCGTTCAGTACGTCCTTGAGATGAGAGACCGCCTGGAGACCTACGGGGAGAAGGCCCAAGAGAACCTCAAGAAGGCCCAGAAGACACAGAAACTGTGGTATGACCAGAATGCCCAAACTTGTGAACTGCTGCCAGGACAAAAGGTGTTGTTACTGCTTCCCACCTCATCTATACAGCATGCTTCTGGTTGGTTCAGTGAAGGAGAGAAGTGATTTTTAATGAAATTATGGACCTGAAGGTACCTATAAAATAGACTGGGGAATCTCAAAGTCTGTTCTTAACTGTTGAAATGAGATAAATATGCCATCTTTAAAGAGGTCCTTAACACAGTTAACTCCCTTCCTAGACCATAATTGGAATTATGAATCTGTAAGAGAGGGAGGGAATAACAGACTTAACAAAATGGGAGCAGAAGGCAATGCTTGTTTATTATTAAAGTGTAGTCTGAATTGTGACCATATTCTGAGTAATCCATTAATAACTGGGTTATTCATAGAATATTGTTTACACACTGGAATCGAAGCACAAAGTAGTGAGCGTGACTTCCATGATAGTCTGTTGCAAGGCGGGACCAAAGGCCCCAAAAAAAACACGCCGTCAAAAGCGGCTGGAAAAAGGACTTGGTACCCCAGCCCTGGAAACACAAACCGAGGGTCTGGTAACTAATAGTTGGGAAATCCCAAAGGACATTGCTAGCCTGCAGAAGGCTGATAAGACATTGACTGGGTTATTTGCTAAGGCCAATGAGGACAAAATAGACTTATGTGGGGGAAAGTATGTAATAATTAATGATGTTTTGTACATGCAAACCTCTGAATCCGCACGTTTGGTTGTTGTCGTCCCGTCGTTTTGTCTGTAGCACATAACATACCTTGGGCAGGGCACCTTGCATTCCAAAAGACATATGCACGCATTAGTTCATGTTTCATATGGCCTTCCATGTACACTGACGTACAGATTTATTGCACTACATGCCCCACATGTCAAAAGACAAGCACTGTGCGTCACCAGGGTAAGGCCCCATTACTCCCATTGCCTGTGATCCCTGTGCCGTTTCAGCGCATCGCAATAGATATCGTGGGCCCACTGGATAGGAGTAAATCTGGACATCAGTACATTCTGGTCATCAGTGAGTATGCCACCAGGTACCCTAAGGCTTTCCCTCTGCGATCCATCACCACCACCAAGGTAATCAATGCCCTAATACAGCTGTTGTCTAGAGTGGGAATACCCAAATAAAATACTTACAGACCAAGGAACCAACTTTACATCCCGACTGATGAAGATGATGCATCGTCAACTGGGCATCACTGCAATCAAAACCACCCCATACCACTCACAGACAGACGTACTAGTAGAGCGGTTTAACCAAACGTTGAAGAACATGCTTCGCAAGTTTGTGTCAGAGACTGGGAAAAACTGGGATAAATGGCTACCATTTCTGATGTTTGCCTACAGGGAGGTGCCTCAAGCTTCTACGGGATTTTCTCCTTTTGAGCTCCTGTATGGATGGCGGGTTCAAAGACCACTGGATCTCCTGCGAAAGAACTGGGAGGCCACTTCTTCTGATGGCATGACAGAAAAGGCAAACAGTATCGTTCAGTACGTCCTTGAGATGAGAGACCGCCTGGAGACCTACGGGGAGAAGGCCCAAGAGAACCTCAAGAAGGCCCAGAAGACACAGAAACTGTGGTATGACCAGAATGCCCAAACTTGTGAACTGCTGCCAGGACAAAAGGTGTTGTTACTGCTTCCCACCTCAATGTATCAACTACTTGTGAAGTGGCAACGGCCCTATACAGTGCGTCGAAGACTGGGACCAGTAACTTACGAAGTCCGTCACCCTGATAAAGGCAAAGAAAAGCAAACATATATTAATCTATTGAAGGAGTGGAAGGAGCCACCTAACAAGGAGACATCGTTGCTGATCAGGAAAGTGGAGGCGGTAGTGGAGGAGGATCTACTGGAGCAGAGAGGTGCAAAGCCAGCACAAACCACAGGAGTGGTGCTGAATCATCTTGAAGAATCCCAGCAAGCTGAGCTACATCACCTGACGAACCAGTATTCTGGGTTATTTCGTCAGAGGCCTGGACAAACTGACCTGGTGGAGCACCGAATCCAACTGGTTAACCAAACCCCCTCAAGACAGCGACCATACAGGGTTCCTGAGAGTCTGGTGAAACCACTCAAGACAGAAATTGAGACCATGATCGAGCTGGGAGTGATTGAGCCCTTAACAAGTGAGTGGAGTAGCCCAGTCGTCATTGTTCCAAAAAAAGATGGTACCCTGCAGATATGCATCGACTTCCGAAAACTGAACGCACAGTCAAGGTTTGATGCGTATCCAATGCCACGTTTGGATGATTTGCTGGAGAGGATTGGCCAAGCAAAATTCCTTACCACACTGGACTTGTGTAAAGGGTACTGGCAATTGCCCTTAGAAGAGGAGTCCAGACAGTATACAGCATTCTGTACACCCATGGGATTATACCACTTCAAGGTTCTACCTTTTGGGCTTCATGGGGCACCAGCCACTTTCCAGCGGCTAATGGATCAAGTGCTGAGGAGATGTGAAGAGTGGTCTGCAGCCTACCTGGATGATGTAGTTATCTACAGCTCATCCTGGGAAGACCATCCGCAACACCTAAAACAGACCCTTGACAAAATTCAAGCAGCAGGTTTGACCCTCAATGTCAGCAAGTGTGAGTGGGTGAAAGCACAGACCAATTACCTGGGATATCGCCTAGGAAATGGAGAGTTGCGTCCTCAAGTGGATAAGGTGGAAGCAGTACAACACAGTCCAAGACCAACAACGCGGAAGGAAGTTCGGTCATTTCTTGGTCTGGTGGGATGGTACCTGAAGTTCCTCCCTGACTTCTCGATCACTGTAGTCTGCTTAACCAACTTGCAGTGCAAACAGGCCAAGAATCCAATTCAGTGGACACAAGATTGCGAAAAGGCATTTACAATTCTAAAGAAACAATTATGTTCAGAACCTGTACTCAAGAGTCCAGACTTTACCCAGCCATTTACCGTCCGGATGCTTCTGCAGTAGGGGTTGGGGCAGTCCTCATGCAGAAAGATGAGGGACAAGAAAGGCCAGTGGCATATATTAGCAGGAAGCTACTTCTACGAGAAACCCGGTATTCCACCGTGGAGAAAGAAGGACTGGCAATAAAGTGGGCATCGGAGAGTCTCCGGTACTACTTGTTGGGCAGAGAATTTACATTAGAGACTGACCACCGAGCACTAACCTGGATTCACAGCATGAAAGACCATAATGCCCGAGTGACTAGGTGGTATCTGTCTCTACAGCCACACAAGGTTGTCCATTGACCAGGATCCCAGAACAGGACAGCCGACTACCTTTCGAGGTACCCGAGTGGCAGCCTGCTTGGATTTGTTTGTACTTATCTTTAATTATCTAAATGTTCATGTTTATATGTTCATATGTTGATCTATTTTAGTTTACTTTGATTAATTGTGACTGGTTGGGGTTTAATGTGTTTTAAATACTAACCTTGAGAACATGTACAAATGTCTATACTTACCTATTAATTGGTGCGTGTTGGTTTATGTTAAAGGGGCGGGGCTTCACCTTTAAAAGGCAGCCCCAAACGCCAAATCGGGGTCAGTTAACCTGACAAGCGAGCGAGCTACTGTGGTGCCGTGAGCGAATTGTGACTTGTCTATTATTAGTGTGGTTGTACATATATCTTTTGTTTGCTGTTTATTTGTTCTTATATTTTTGGTTGTTTTGTTACTTTGCTGGGTTTTGGGTTATTTTGGTTTTCACTCTTGTACACTGTAAATAAACCATCACTTTGCACGTTACGTCAGCGAGTTGTGCCATCATTTTTTTTTTTTTTTTTTTTAGGTTTTTCTCATTTTAATATACTTTTGAGAACCCACTACGAGCCTTCCTGGTTCGTAAACCTCACAATATACAAATAAAAATAGGCCATTTATAGCTTTCAAATCTGTGTCTTATCAATATGACCAAAATGACTTATATGATCAATAATGATAGAAACTCTGAAAACTGGACTGACAGTTTCAATTTACTATAACTTCTATGTTAAGCGGTTTTGACACAATTTACATTGTAAAAGCATTAGATTAATTGAATTGAATTTGCTTAAATGTGTACACGTTAATGGACCAAACAAAATATGATCTGATTTATTTTACATTTATGTGCATCAAATTACAGTGTGTGTAGCCAATGTCTCCAGTGTCCTTTCACTTTTCTTCTTTTCATGAGAGTTTTTAAGACTTAATGAAAACTAATGTTGTATTTATTTATTTATTTCAGACCTACTTGAAGAGAATGAGGTGAGTAAAGAGGAGGAACATCATGTCAAAATTGAGGAAAAAACTCATTTACAGACTGATGGTATTTTGAAAAGGAGAGACAAGAATCGTTTCACCTGCACTCAGTGTGGAAAGAGTTTTGGAAGAAAATGTGATCTTAAGATTCACATGAGGATCCACACTGGAGAGAAACCATTCACATGCACTCAGTGTGGGAAGAGTTTCAACCAATTATCACACCTTAATCTACACATGAGGATCCACACTGGAGAGAAACCATTCACATGCACTCAGTGTGGGAAGAGTTTCAGCCAATTATCATCCCTTAATCAACACATGAGGATCCACACTGGAGAGAAACCATTTACATGCACTCAGTGTGGGAAGAGTTTCAACCAATTAACAAACCTTAATCTACACAGGAGGATCCACACTGGAGAGAAACCATTCACATGCACTCAGTGTGGGAAGAGTTTCAGCCAATCATCATCCCTTAACCTACACATGAGGATCCACACTGGAGAGAAACCATTCACATGCACTCAGTGTGGAAAGAGTTTCAGCCAATCATCACACCTTAAACTACACATGATAATTCACACTGGAGAGAAACCAGTCACATGCACTCAGTGTGGTAAGAGTTTCAGCCAATCATCACACCTTAATGAACACATGATGATCCACCACAGAGAGAAACCATTCACATGCACTCAGTGTGGGAAGACTTTTAACAGCTTATCACACCTTAATCAACACATGAGGATCCACACTGGAGAGAAACCATTCACATGCACTAGGTGTGGGAAGAGTTTCAGCCAATCATCATCCCATAATAAACACATGAGGATCCACACTGGAGAGAAACCATTAACTTGCACTTAAGCCGTGGTCACACTGGACTTTTCTCCCCATAGACTTCCATTCATACGCAAATGCGTCAGACCGGAATCGCAAGTTCATGTGTCAAGTTTTGCAATTTGCTGCATTGCAGAGGTTAAGGTTGGTGAACTCTGACATGCGAAATTGCATCACTTGACTGTGTGAGACCAATCGAAGACCAAAACATGACCTCTCTGGACAGAAATTTAAAATATGGACCAATCGCTCACTTTTTTAATGTCTAATCATCTTGTTTAATCTCGCCCCTTTTCGCAGCGCCGTACAACAGAATTTCTCTTCAGTGTATTTATGTAGCTAGTGTTATTTTGGATGATGTTCTCTGTCTGACTCCCTGAATGAGAAACAAATCACTGGGAAGACACAGCAACTCAAAGTAGGTGGAGCTCCAGGACGGTTAGTTTGCAGTATACCAGGGCCTCAAGTTTAGAAAGCACATTCAATTGTCCTGTGTTGCATCTTTTATTAGTTAAGTTTTTTTTACTTTTAGGTTCAAGATTCTTTCTAGTTTACTACATTTACTTTTTTTAGTAGAATACAAACTTAATGAATATTTTATGATTTAGGCAGAGCGACAGGTATTAAGTTTTACAATATTAATACACTGTGATGATCCCAAGACTCCAGATTGGAGTATGTGGTAAATCCTGATTAGATGCCTGCATTACTCATCAATGTGTATATACAAGTTGTTGTGCTAGCTACCCCAGGATGCTGTAGCTGCTCAGGAGTCCTCATGTCAAGACCTGTCATCTCATTGACTTTTTTACCTTATGGTTTTGTTTTGCATTACTTATATAATGTAGTTAAAGTGTTGTTATGATTATATCCTAAGTTCTTTATCTTCATTATTATCCCTAGACATTTGTTGGTTGCTTTGATTGAGTTACATTTTATAATAAATAATTTGCATTCAAGCTGTTTTGTTGGCTCATCTCTCTTTTATGTTGGGACTCAAACAAGCGGGTCATAACGCTTTGTAAAATGTGTCCGGTTGTATCCAAGATATTGTCCTTTCAGTCATGACCATAGGTGTTAGTAGGAACCTAGATTGAGAACATTGCCTTTCGTCTCAGCTCCTTCACCACAACAGACAATCACATCAACTGCATTACTGCTGCCGCTGCACTGATCCATCTTTTAATCTCACATTCCATTCCTCATGAAAAAAAAAATGCAGATACTTGATCTCCATTTGGGGTAAGGACTCTCCTCCTAACTGGAGATGGCCACCTTTTTCCAGTCAAGCACCATGGTTTCTGACTTAGAGGTGCTATTTCCTTCCCTGCCATGTCACACTCAGTAGCAAAACGTCCCACTGCATGCTGAAGTTCCATGTCCTATGAAGCCAAAATGACAACGTTATCTGCAAATGGCAGAGACAGTCCTAGCCTGCACCTAAAATTCTGTCAGCAAAAATTATTATATTTTTGAGATCAGCCTCAAAAATATAATATTTACAAAATAAAATGAATAAATGGATGGATGGATAGACATTGTAGTGGTGGAAGGGGAAGTAGGATGGCTTGTTCCACCATAAACCAAGATGGAGCTCTCTCAGGAGGGATGGACCAGTGCGCGAGATATTTCAGACTGAAGGCGTAATAATGAAATAAATGCTCAGGAAGCCCCAATCCTTTTTTAACAACTGGCAGTTGCGATGTACTCCTATGCAACCTAGGGTGCTTATTGTTCCATATAAATTAATTGACTAAATTATTAAACTGTTTTAAATATTGTAAAGAAATATTTACAGGGATATACTGAAGTAGAAAATTAACTTTAGGAAGGCAATTTTGATTATGATAGTTTGTTATTTTGAGTACCTCAGAGCAGTGGTTCTCAATTCTGGTGCTTGTGCAAAATGAGTTGACAAATGTCCCAAATTAATTTTAGCTCTTATTACTAGATCTTAGAATCACACCTGAGAAACCACAAAAGCAGAGATTTGGCTTATCTTTAACTGCTTAAGATCAATTTGCACCAGATCAGCAAGAGACAACATTTGTTTGAGTTTCCTTCGCCGACTGGCCTCGACGAAACACGGCATTCCAGATTGGTTGGTGACTCCGCTTCAGTGACCCCAGGTGAAAAAAAGTGTACTACAGTACACTAAAAGTATACTGAAAAACAATTAAGTGCATTGTAAGTACAATTTTATTTTTTATACTAAATAAAGTAAAAAAAAAAACACTATAAATATACTAATTAAAAGTATAATTTTACTTAAGTAGTACTTAAGTAAAACTGAAAGTATACTAAATATAACTGATATTTAAACAGATCTTTAGTATATAGCAACAAAGTATACTACTTGAAAAATATGTTATAAATGTATTGCTTAAAAATATAATCTGAATGCTTTTGAAAAATAGTTCAAAGTTAGTACACTTTTACATAGTTATTGTAAGTATAAATTAAATGAAACTTAAAAATATATTTAAATACAATTTTAGTATATAGAATTAAAGTGCACTACCTCAAAAATATATTATAAGTGTAATGCTGAAAAGTATAATTGAATGCTATTAAAATAGTTTCAAAGTTAGTACACTTTTACATAGTTGTCACAAGTATAAATTAAATTGAACTTTTTAAAAATATATTTAAGTAGAATTTTTAGTATATAGAAATAAAGTGCACTACCTCAAAAATATATTTTAAGTGTAATGTTTAAAAGCATCATTTGAATGCTATAAAAATAGTTCAAAAATAGTACACTTTTACATATTTGTAAGTATAAAAAGTATCAAAAATATGTTATACATAGAATGCTTAAAAGTGTAATTTGAATGCATTTGACGGTATGACCCAGGTGAAAAAAAGTGCATTATAATACATTTTATTTAAGTGCACTTAATACACTTCCAAAATGTACTTAAAGTGCTCTTATTTTGTACTTAATGTACTAACAGTTGATCTTTAGTACCATTTAAAAATAAACTTAAGATGAACTAAGTGTACTTGACTACTATTTTGACACACCATTTAGTTGAACTAAAATATAATTTTAATATACTACTTTTATTTATATATATATATATTAGAGATGCCACAATTCTCAATACAATATTGAACCGTTCGGTATGACATCCACGGTTCAATACGCGCTTGTGAATTGCGGTTTTTCCGGTTTTACGTTTAAATAATTTATGTGCGTTTTATTTCTCTCCGAATAGACTGTTTGTGTGTGCCTGTAAGTCTACGAGCTGAGATGAGGAAACTCCTCCCCGCGAGTAAATATTCAATCACTATGCTCTAAAGTTAGGGGGCGCTCAACAATCATTCCACACTTTAACATGGCGAGCGGCAGTGAAGTGAGTGGAGTGAAGTGATTTGGATATGTTTGTAGAAAAGGCCTTTGTACTATGCACTGATATCGTCAATAGGAATGCAACGATTAGCCGATTTCACTATTAACTGCCCTTTAATTCGTCACAATTAATCGTAAAGGCTTCTCTAAGCTGCATTTCTGTTGCACGGAACAAAACGAAACTGCTGCAGTTAAACAAAGTTATGCCAAGTTGCCAACTGTGCCCTAGTTTAAAGTTACAAGTATGTACACTGAGGCTAATACGCCCGCACACCGGATTAACGCAGCGGCCGTTCCCATATCACGTCTTTTTTTTCCGTTTGCAAGTTTGTTGTTTCTAATGTAAGAATATATGACGATATGCGCGCACAAGCGGAGCAACGCGCTAGCGTCATTGCGGGCGCACGCAGTAGAAAACATCTCACGGTGAGAGTTGTGCGTGCCTTTCAGTGCAGTGTAAACAAAAGATATGGAAGACGAATTAATATTAAGATGATTATGTATGCATGAACGCTGATGGCAACAACAGTTCATCTAAATAGCTCACCTAATATAAAGTTGAATTTACATTAGATCTGATAATC
>CAIGQS010000004.1:215000-256859 GCA_903798195.1 Danio kyathit
CAGTTTTGCACATATATTTCATTCGCATTTTTGGATGGAAACAAAGCTAATACATTTCAGTCACACAAAGAACAAACTCACGTACGAGAATAGTTTGTCCTTTTTTAATAATTAATTAGCTTAAATTCACTTACCTTCCTCTGGCACATGTAACGTTACTAACTAGATTAATGGTATTATTACTCGTTCTAAAAACTATTTTTTTTTAGTTCTGCTTACATTATAAATGTCATATCATCCTCTACCACTCGAACAATAATAAAGGCAGACACACAAGTGCACTTAAATCTATTAAAACTGATCAACGTGTGTAAAAGTGGGAACCTTAAATGAAACATTTCCACTGAACATTAAGCTAAGGTTATCTGCATTCTTGTGTTGTCAGATTTGTTGTAGAAATGCACTAGCCTATTTTATGTAATTTAATGCAATTACATCTGAAATAACTTCAAAATTATGGCCACTTCCCCACTTTTTCAAGTAAAAATTTTATAAACGTCACACATTACATTACTTTTTTTATTATACTTTATTATTTAAATACTTTAAATGTAAACTTGCGCGTTAACTTGAGCAGCTATGTTTTCCCATAACTGTCTCTGTTTCACTGATGCAGTGGTGTTGCTTTTTTAAATATATGGTCATATTTGCTATAACTTTGCATGAACACATCAAGTTCAGCTGGAGAACTCGTAATATCTGCGCTCCATTGATAATGCCTTTTTATAGTTGTGGTGTGCGCGCTTAACTCTGAGTTGGTCCACTCAAAGTTGATTGATCCAACCCAGATCAGCTATTCTGAAACCAAAAACTCTGAGTTTTTAATCTCTCGGTAAATCAACTCAGAGTTCAAGTTTAAACTCCGAGTTGGTTGAACCTCCTTACTGAAACAGGCCCCTGGTCTTGTGACTAAAACGATTCAAAGCATCGATGAGTTCAGAAGCGTTTCGAGACCTGTCGAATCTGCATTTGACTGACAGGGTCAGAAAAAACTTCTGACTCATATGGCCTAGTGGACCGTGCGTGTGCTTCAAATTACTTTTGGGTTCGAATCCCGAATTGTACAAATACTCTGAAATTATGATTTTATGTATTTTAATTATGTTACTGTTTTAAGGTGTAGTCTAGATGGGATACAGCTGCTCATACACCATCAGTTTAGCATCATTTTTGTAACACTGTAAAACAATAATTAATATTTTACAGTACTGTGATGGTTGAGTTTAGGTTTTGGGTAGACATTAATAAAATACAATAAATGGGAAATTTAATGAATAATATAAATAATTCTTGTTGACTTCTGGCCACAACAGTGTCTGATCTAGCAACAACCCTGTTTTATGACCAAAACAAGACATATTTATTTACAAAGTGTTTATTAGGATGTCAGACCAATGCTGACACAAAACAATACAAGAACAAAGCAATTCAAACTGATATTAAAGCATTTCAAAACAGCTGAGTTAGTCTGGATTCGAACCTACAATTCCCACATGTAAGTCAAGAACCCTAACCGCTCCACTAATGCACTTGAAGTGTCAAACCTATAAATTGGGTTTTAATACCTCAATTTGCTCAACTGTTCTTCGCTGAAGCTGTTCCAGTGCAATACATATAAAATGACCACTAGGTGTCACCATAGAGTGGGGTTTCGAAACATTTCGAAGCTTCGACACATATGCTTCGACTGTTTCAGTGTTTCACAAAGCCTCGCTTTGCCCACCACTAAGTTCTACTACACAAGGCCCAAAACAAGTTTCTTCAAATAACACAGAAGTTAAATTGTACTCACTAGCTCAATAAACTTCTTACAATTCACAACAGGTCAATACCCACAAAGTATGCAACAAACACACAAGTCTGGCGCAGGGGAGAAGTGAACCTCTCCTTTGGTTTAGTCACACTGCTCTTTTGTAGCAGCGTGTCACTGCAGCACGCTTGCAATGATGAGCACCACCTGGGCCTAATCAGCTCTACCTAACAGGCAGAGAGAGAGAGACAATGGAAGAGTGAAAAAGAACACACAAGCACACAACATAACCACTCCCAATGGGCAGTAAACAAACGATAACAAAAATAAATTAAATATCTAATAAATACATCCAAGGGATGTAACACACGTGTGGTGAGAAATGATTTTGGCCTCCTTCAATTTTCTCAGTCATTGTATAACAGAGATGGCTTTAACAAGACCAAGCATGAATACATTCGCCAAAAAGTTTGTGAGCTGGCAAGATTCTTGATTTCAATGCGGAAAAACGTTCCATCTGCTTCTCTGGAAGATGCCATGAAGCCAGCACACTTTATGGATGTCATACAGACAGTAAAAGACACAGCATGCTTTAACCATGATACAAATCACTATAAAAAATTGCTTTAAAGATTGGACACTCCCTATTAAAAGTCAGCGAAGATCTTCACTGCAGAGCCCTTATTGATGAAGATAAAGATTTGGCAAACAGTTCAAAGGCATTTCAAAAGCTATACAAATCAAAGTGGTCAGAATACATTTCTCAAAAAGCTTTGTGCACCATGAGTGATTTAAAGTACAACAAACCGACCAAATTGCCACTTACACAAGACATCGAGAAGCTAAATACTTATCTGCAGAAAAGTACAGAATCTTCATTTCAAGAGCTAAGCCAAAACCCAACTGAGAAATACTACAGCTGTCTTGCTAGGATAACATTGACGAGAATAATTCTCTTCAATAGACGTCGTGTGGGAGAGGTATCTAAGATGCCCTTGAAAAATTACCTTGAAAGAGATGAGTGGTATGCATTTGAAGAGCTTGGACTTTCAGCATATGAAAAACAACTCTGCAAGTACTTTACACGAGTCGAGTTAAAGGGAAAACGAGGGCGTAAAGTAGCAGTTTTGCTAAGCCCAGACATCTCAAAATCTTTGGAACTGCTTGTAGCCAAACGCAAACAATGTGGAGTTGTCCAAGACAACGAGTTTCTCTTGACAGTTCCAAAGAGCAGTAGCTACTTTAGAGGACATGACTGCCTCAAAAAGTTTGCTAATGAGTGTGGTGCAAGTCATCCAGAATACCTTAAATCAACTCAGCTAAGAAAGCAAGTTGCAACAACATCTCAAATTCTTGATATAAAACACCATGAACTGGATAAACTTGCAGATTTTTTGGAGCACAACATAAATGTGCATCGAGAATATTATCGACTTCCAGATGCCACCGTTCAAGTAGCCAAAATTTCTAAGCTGCTTTTGGCCCTTGAAAAGGGAAAGCTTTCAGAACTAAGAGGAAAAACTCTCGACGAAATCAAAGGTATAGTTAAAAAATGTTACATATCTGTACAGTTCTGTAAAAAATAAGAGACCATTCCAAAATTAATAATAAGTTTTCCAAAATATCTTATAATTTAAACCATTGCTGTGTTTACTTATTCTTGCTACTTTAACCTTTTTGTTTAGTAAATAATACAGTTTAACACTTAAGATGTAAAAATGGTCAGATGCAGATGTTATTTTTTTGTTGTTCTTTTGTAAGACTTTACGGATGAGGATGACAAACAGAATGACAGTGCTGAAGACATCAGTGGCCCCAGACCTGACCCCCAGAAAATGACCTCCAGAAATGACAGTATTTTAATTATTTTTGTAAAATGTGTATTGTATGCTAATATTTTTTTAGCATGCATGTATTTTTGTATATATTTTGGGAACAGCAAGTAATGTATCTTGGCAATGAACAAATTAGTATCCAAGAAATGTTATTTAGTATTTTTTATCTCTGCAAAGCTAGCTGACTGAACAGTCAATTGTGTTGACATTACCAACATAGAACTCTTCAGTGCAAACAGTTCAGTCAACTTCAGTGCTCTTCAGTACATTGCAAATTGCAACTGTAACCCCCGTAGAAAGAGTAGGGGGAGACTGCAGACTTGGATCCAGGCAGATCTACGGCCCAGGCAGTTTTACGGCCCGGGCAGTTTTACACCCCTGTTATTCCTGATGCGTCCAGTAGGGGAGGCAGTACAGTATTATTATAAGCCTCCAGAACTTATCATCACCCCAAACCAACCGCGACATGATGATGTATGTTAAATACTTGTTTAAAACATTGTTTAGCAAATATGAAACTTAAGCATTTTTAAATTATATTAAGATCGATATGAGTGTATGTCAATACGTAAACAAATTGGTGTAATACAATTCACATGCAGAAATAAAACAGCAGTGTGTTAGTTTGACTCAGTTTTAGCTAACTATGCTAAGCTAGCTAACGTTACATGTTCTACATCTCACTTTCTTAAGTAGGCTAGTTTTCTTTTACTTTTTTGTCTGTCTTTAGCCTGCATAAAGCCTTTCATGGTAAGATATTATTCTAACCTGTTTTAATCTTTTTATTTGTAATAATTTAATATTTTAAAGAATTGAATAATGCATTTTACAGCAACATTAGAATGTATGTAACTGTCCAAAAGAGAATTGAACACACCCACAAAAAATATAATATTAATTATATATATATATATATAATTACATTTTATTTTCACTTAATCTTGTCTCTCTTGAACTTGTAGAAGCTGTAAACACCCATCTATAATGTAATATAATATAATGTAAATTATATTTTCTTGTAGAAATTGTAGGAATTTCATCAATACGAAGCAATCAGAGTTTAACAGCGGTAAACAAATGCAACACATGCTGTTCCCTATACCACTGTCCATTCTGCACTACAAACTTTTATAAAAAGTTTTAGAAAAGTAAACTGGAAACTCATGTTCAGCTTCACTTTCCGAGTGCAGTCAATTACAATGGTAACATAATTTCAGAATAGTTTATATAATGTATATTAATTTATATATTGCAGTATAATTTTGATGTTAAATAGACATTTGATTTATGTTTTTGGTATTTCTAAAAACAGCATAATCAGTATTGTCAGGTCATGTTGCATACAAACAAACATTACAAATATGTTGTGCTGGGAATTAAAAATTGTTACTATACTCAGCAAGGGAGTAGTTATATATATATATATATATATATATATATATATATATATATATATATATATATATATATATATACACATAATAATTTATTTATAGATATATATTTTCTCATAGATTATTCAATACACTAGCGTGGTCTGGGTTGTCAGCCAAATCTACACTACAACTACACTACATTATTCCTTCCTACATTATTTCTTAAAATTTATATTGAAATATATCTAAACAAATCTTAAAAGATAGTAAGTAAGTTACTTACTTACTTAAAAGATCTGAAAATTGAATTTTAAATTATTAATTATTTTAAAATTACATTGCATTCAATTACATTTAATATAATGCAATCCTGTTCTAGTTTAAACAATTAAACTATCATATATCTATAAATACATAGAGACACTAACATGGCTATACAGTACATTTTTTATATATATTATCATGACAGTTTTCATTGCATATGCATACATATTGTTCATCACTTATTGTTTCAGAATTTTTATTGTAACAATTTGTTTCAAAGAAAGTAATTAAATATGTTAAATATGGGGAAGTCAGGATCACAATTTGTAGCTGCAAATAACAAAAGATAAATAATAATGACTTGGTCCTTTTAGTTATACCCTAAACTGTCAACATATCCTGGCAGATACAACTCATAAAATCCTTAAATCATAAATCAAATATAAATATATATATATAGTTTGATATGTTTTACATAGGTCCAGATAATATATAAAATGGCATGAAATGTTTTTTTTTTTTTTTGCTTATCATTTTCTATTCCTTACTGTTTATGGATTAAGATGTTTTAGATATTTGGACTAGAAGCAAGTCAGAAACTTTTAAGTGAGAAAAGGATTTTTGTAGAGTATTTTTACAAAATAACTTTATTTTAATTTTTTTCAGTAAGCGTGAAGAATTTGATGCAAGCATTCAGCTTCATTTAAAGAAAACTGTGATCTCTCCAGTGATATTGTTGCCAATAAATAAATGTTGAAAAAATCAAATGTTGTCTGGATTTTTGTTTGTCAGGTAGCTAAATGGTCCTTGGAATTTTAGAAAGGCGTGAATTGTTTGTCTAAACATTCCGCAGCTGTCTGGTATTCAATACCACTGCATTCTCATCAAAGCATATCAATAATCCATATTACACTGTATTGTTTGGTTATAATTTTGTTATTTTCAGAATACAACTTTATATATAAACAATACAACAAAATGCATATCTCTATATGAAAACGTATAACTAGGCTACAATTAATTATCTATTACACTATCCAACTATTTGTGTTTTTAATTTTTCTAATTAAATGAATCTAAATTAATTTGCAGTTGTGCTTTTGTATATCTGAAATAATTTGGGAAGTGTATCAATTGTGCATATTCTATAGTGAGTATAAAAGTCACTTTCTGATACATCAACTTGGCTTTCATATTTAATGTAATATAATCCAAAATATATATTTATGAATAGGACATTTAATAATCTGGGAGCGTTGACTTCAAATGTATCATTTGGCCATGTATCTTTCATCCCCCCTACTGGACGCATCAGGAACAACAGGGTCGTAAAACTGCCTGGGCCGTAAAACTGCGTGGATCCAAGTCTGCAGACGCCCCATATAGATTTTCTCTGCCGTTCAGCGTTGTGACTCCGCCCCCTTAACAGATTACCCACAGTTCTCTTCTCCCAGATTCACAAAAGTATTGTATACTTTTCTTTAAGTAATGAAACGATCTATATGCAATTCTTTTTGGGCATATCGATAACCTGTTCTAACACAGCATGCACTCGTTGGTGCCAGAAGGCTGATTGCTGACAGTTTAAAATTTGATAACACCTTGTCGTTGCATGTCCAGATTGGTACACAGAAGAGTTCATAGCTGTGATGGCTATTCATTCGCAAAGGCGATATCGTAGCCCATGAGGTCTTACCGAGGCGTGATCATTGCTGGTTGAAAACTTTACCCAATACCCCACCAAGATGACTTGAAATACAGTCAGCTTTGGCAATATTAATCAACCTCTTTGAAGGCTTAACGTTTGGTTGCGAAAGTTAGTTGTGCTTCTGTTTCTCTAACGGGCTGCAGTTTAAGTGTAAGAAACCTTCCATGGAAGCACCAAGCTCTCACAAACCCCAAAGCAATTGAACGACGACAGAGCAGCAGATCACGATGGACGTGCAGAGCACAATGGATTGGCAGTCCATCGTCTTAACCACTCTGGATTATCTTTATAACATCCTTCAAAACAGTAAGAGGGTGTAAGTAAGAAACCTTTTAGAGCTGAATCAGGCTCTCACAAACACCAAATCAATTGATAGTGGTGGGCAAAGCGAAACAGTCTGAAACAGTCAAAGCAAATGTGTCGAAGCTTCGAAACGTTTCGAAACCCCACTCTACGGTGACACCTAGTGGTCATTTTTTATGTATTGCACTGGAACAGCTTCAGCAAAGAACAGTTGAGCAAACTGAGGTATTAAAACCAACTTTATAGGCTTGAATCTCCAAGGGCGTTAGTGGAGCGGTTAGGGTTCCTGACTACCATGCGGGATTTGTGGGTTCGAATCCAGACTAGTTCAGCTGTTTTGCAATGCTTTAATATTAGTTTGAATTGCTTTGTTCTTGTATCGTTTTGTTTCAACATTGGTCTGACATCCGAAAAGTCAATTGAAGCAAAGTTACAACGTGCACACGCACGGTCCACTAGGCCATATGAGACAAAAATCATTTTCTGACCCTGTCAGTCAAATGCACATTCACCAGGTCTCGAAACGCTTCTGAACTGATAGATGCTTTGAATCGCTTTAGTCACATGACCAGGTGTTTCGAAACACTTCAGTCATGTGACCTGCGAGTTTCAGATCATGCTTCGGTGCAGTGTTTCGAAACACTTGCGCTTCGGGATCTCGACACTGTGTCGAAACATCAGTTTCACGTCAGCCATCTCTATCAATTGAACAACAAGGAAGGGATTCGAACCCACGCATGCAGAGCACAATGGATTAGCAGTCCATCGCCTTAACCACTCGGCAACTTCATCATGTATGTTCCTGTTTTTCTAATGGTAGCTGGACTGTGGCATATATGTATGTATTTGCAGCTATTTTCGGTAAAGACGACATTAAATTTTGCAACAACACCCTTCAAAACGCTAAGAGGGTGCAAGCAAAATGCATTCCACGGAAGCACCGGTCTCTCTCAAATGGCAAATCGACGAGAATGGGATTCGAACCCACGCGTGCAAAGCACAATGGATTAGCAGTCTATCACCTTAACCACTCAGCCACCTCGTCATATGACTACCTGCCTTCCTGATGGAGGCTGGACTGTGGCATGTATGTACATGTGCGTTTTTGCAGCTATTTTCGGTAAAGACGACATACAATTTTGCAACAACACCCTTCAAAACGCTAAGAGGGTGCAAGTAAAATACCTTCCACTGAAGCACCGGGCTCTCTCAAATGCCAAGAGCAGATGAGCGACGATGATGGGATTCTAACCCACGCATGCAGAGCACAATGGATTAGCAGTCCATCGCCTTAACCACTCGACCAGCTCGTCATGTATGTACTTGCTTTCCTATTGGTAGCTGGACTGTGGCATATATGTATGTATTTGCAGCTATTTTCGCTAAAGATGACATTAAATTTTGCAACAACACCCTTCAAAACGCTAAGAGGGTGCAAGCAAAATACATTCCACAGAAGCACCGGGCTCTCTCAAATGCCAAAGCGACGAGAATGGGATTCGAACCCACGCGTGCAAAGCACAATGGATTAGCAGTCCATCGCCTTAACCACTCGGCCACCTCGTCACATTACTACCTGCTTTCCTGATGGAGGCTGGACTGTGGCATGAATGTACATGTGCGTTTTTGCAGCTATTTTCGGTAAGATGACATTCAATTTTGCCATAACATACTTCGAAACAAGAGGTTGCGAGTAAGACACCTTGCAGGAAGCACCAGGATCTTTTAAGTGAACGACGAGGATGGGATTCGAACCCACGCGTGCAGAGCACAATGGATTAGCAGTCCATCGCCTTAACCACTCGGCCACCTCGGCTCACATGTAGAGGCTTTCCTGATGGAGGCTGGACTGTGGCGTATGTTTATGGAGCTAATTTCGCTAAATATTATATAACATTTTGCCATAACATCCTTAAAGACGCTGAGAGGTGCAAGTAAGAAACCTTAGACAGAAGCACTGGCCTCTCTCAAAACAGTGAAACTATGAGGATGGGATTTAAACCAGCACTTGCAGAGTATAACACACTAATTTAAGTAGTCAGCCATCTCACCACATGCAAGTGCAGCTTTGTGCTAGAGGAAGGATTAACTTTCAGTTAGATGAACGACAAGGATGGGATTCGAAACCATGCGTGCAGAGCACAAATGATTAGCAGTCCATCGCCTTAACCACTCGGCCACCTCATTGCCGGTCAGCTAGTCGCTGTGCGGGAAGCTGGAATTAGTTGTGTCCTGGGAGTTCTTACAAAATAGATGAAGTTAAAGGTTGTCATAATGAGCTTTTCAGTAGCTCTGATCAGTGCCCAGGTTTCAACAGGTTTCTTCTGGTTTTGTTGTAGAGAAACTAGACAGAATGCCTGAGTCTAAAAACGGCATCATAGCTGACCCTGGATTTCTGTCAAAATTAGTTTCAGTGTCCTTGCATTGTTGGTTATCTTATCCCAATCCCTGTACAACCCAATAAATACATTTCAATCTCAACCATTTTCTCTGCCGTTCAGCGTTGTGACTCCGCCCCTTTACCAGATTACCCACAATTCTCTTCTCCCAGATTCACAAAAGTAGTGTATACTTTTCTTTAAGTAATGAAACGATCTATATGTAATTCTTTTTGGGCATATCGATAACCTGTTCTGCTGTACACAGCATGCACTCGTTGGTGCCAGAAGGCTGACTGCTGGCAGTTTAAAATTTGATACCACCTTGTCGTTGCATGTCCAGATTGGTACACAGAAGAGTTCATAGCTGTGATCGCTATTCTTTCGCAGAGGCAATATTATAGTCTATGAGGTCTAACCGAGGCGTGATCATTGCTGGTTGAAAACTTTACCCAATACCCCGCCAAGATGACTTGAAATACAGTCAGCTTTGGCAATTTTTGTCAGCCTCTTGGAAGGCTCAACGTTTGGTTGCAAAAGTTAGCTGTGCTTCTGTTTCTCTAACGGGCTGCAATATATGTTAGATGTGAGCTCCTAAACATGCAATAGGCTGGATTAACCCATACCATAACATTCTTCAGAATGCAAATAGAGTGGTGTAAGAAACCTTTCATGGAAGCACCAAGCTCTCACAAACGCCAAAGCAATTGAACGACGAGGATGGCATTCGAACCCACACGTGCAGAGCACAATGGATTAGCAGTCCATCGCCTTAACCACTCGGCCACCTCGTCACATTACTACCTGCTTTCCTGATGGAGGCTGGACTGTGGCATGCATGTACATGTGCGTTTTTGCAGCTATTTTCGGTAAGATGACATTCAATTTTGCCATAACATACTTCGAAACAAGAGGTTGCGAGTAAGACGCCTTGCAGAAAGCACCGGGATCTTTTAAGTGAACGACAAGGATGGGATTCGAACCCACGCGTGCAGAGCACAATGGATTAGCAGTCCATCGCCTTACCCACTCGGCCACCTCGTCTCACATGTAGAGGCTTTCCTGATGGAGGCTGGACTGTGGCATGAATGTACATGTGCGTTTTTGCAGCTATTTTCGGTAAGATGACATTCAATTTTGCCATAACATACTTCGAAACAAGAGGTTGCGAGTAAGACACCTTGCAGGAAGCACCGGGATCTTTTAAGTGAACGACGAGGATGGGATTCGAACCCATGCGTGCAGAGCACAATGGATTAGCAGTCCATCGCCTTAACCACTCGGCCACCTCGTCTCGCATGTAGAGGCTTTCCTGATGGAGGCTGGACTGTGGTGTATGTTTATGCAGCTAATTTCGTTAAATATTATATAAAATTTTGCCATAACATCCTTAAAGACGCTGAGAGGTGCAAGTAAGAAACCTTAGACAGAAGCACTGGCCTCTCTCTAAACAGTGAAACTATGAGGATGGGATTTAAACCAGCACTTGCAGAGTACAACACACCAATTTAAGTAGTCGGCCATCTCACCACATGTAAGTGCAGCTTTGTGCTAGAGGAAGGATTAACATTTAGTTAGATGAACGACGAGGATGAGATTCGAACCCACGCGTGCAGAGCACAATTGATTAGCAGCCCATCGACTTAACCACACGGCCACCTCGTCGCTGGTCAGCTGGTCGCTGTGCGGGAAGCTGGAATTAGTTGTGTCCTGGGAGTTCTTACAAAATAGATGAAGTTAAAGGTTGTCATAATGAGCTTTTCAGTAGCTCTGATCAGTGCCCAGGTTTCAACAGTTTTCTTCTGGATTTTGTTGGAGAGAAACTAGACAGAATGCCTGAGTCTAAAAACGGCAGCATAGCTGACCCTGGATTTCTGTCAAAAATAGTTTCAGTGTCCTTGCATTGTTCGTTATCTTACCCCAATCCCTGTACAACCCAGTAAATACATTTCAATCTCAACCATTTTCTCTGCTGTTCAGCGTTGTGACTCCGCCCCTTTACCAGATTACCCACAATTCTCTTCTCCCAGATTCACAAAAGCAGTGTATACTTTTCTTTAAGTAATGAAACGATCTATATGTAATTCTTTTTGGGCATATCGATAACCTGTTCTGCTGACACAGCATGCACTCGTTGGTGCCAGAAGGCTGATTGCTGGCAGTTTAAAATTTGATACCACCTTGTCGTTGCATGTCCACACTGGTACACAGAAGAGTTCATAGCTCAATGGCTATTCTTTCGCAGAGGCAATGTCATAGCTTATGAGGTCTGACTCTATTTTCACACTAATCTTCAACAGATCACTGGAACAGCTCAAAGATCCAACCTGCTTCAAATGCTCCACCATCATCCCAATACCAAAGAAACCAAAGGTCACAGGACTCAATGACTACAGACCTGTCGCCTTAATATCTGTGGTCATGAAGTCATTTGAAAGACTGGTGCTAGCTTATCTGAAGGATATCACTGGACCCCCTGCAGTTTGCCTATAGAGCAAACCGGTCTGTGGATGATGCAGTCAACATGGGACTGCATTATACCCTACAACATCTGGACAAACCATGGGAACTACACAAGGATACTGATTGTGGACTTCAGTTCTGCCTTTAACACCATGGTCCTATCACTGCTCGAGAACAAACTGACCCAGCTGTCTGTCCCTAGCTCTGTCTGTCAATGGATCACCAGCTTTCTGACAGATAGACAACAGCTAGTCAAAATGGGCAAAATCACATCCGACAGCCGCACCATCAGCACTGGTGCCCCCCAGGGATGTGTTCTCTCCCCACTACTCTTCTCCCTGTACACCAACGACTGCACCGCAAAAGACCCCTCCATTAAGCTCTTGAAGTTTGCGGATGACACTACTGTTGTCGGCCTCATCCGGAACGGCGACGAGTCTGCATACAGACAGGAGGTGGAGCGACTGGCTTTATGGTGCAGATACAACAACCTGGAGCTGAACACGCTCAAAACAGTGGAGATGATAGTGAACTTTAGGAGAAACCCCCCTGCACTCCCCCCACACACCATCATGAACAGCACTGTGGCTGTAGTAGAGTCATTCAGGTTCCTGGGCACCACCATCTGTCAGGATCTGAAGTGGGACATTCACATAGACTCTATTGTGAAGAAAGCCCAGCAGAGACTGTACTTCCTTCGTCAGCTAAGGAAGTTTAACCTGCCACAGGAGCTGCTCGTACAGTTCTACTCAGCTGTCATCCAATCCATCCTCTGCACTTCAATCACCGTCTGGTTCAGCTCAGCTGCCAAAACTGACCTCCGTAGACTACAGCGAATAATCCGGACTGCTGAACGAATCACTGGCACTGCCCTTCCTACACTTCAAGAACTGTACTCTTCCAGAGTGAGTAAAAGGGCTCGCAAAATCACTCTGGACGAATCACACCCAGCACACTACCTGTTCGAACT
Organism: Danio kyathit; assembly: GCA_903798195.1. Lineage (NCBI taxonomy): Eukaryota > Metazoa > Chordata > Actinopteri > Cypriniformes > Danionidae > Danio > Danio kyathit. Next base: position 228,048 of record CAIGQS010000004.1, read on the forward strand.
GTTACCGTCTGGTCGGCGCTACAGAGCACCAAGCACAAAAACAGCCAGACACAGGAAAAGTTTCTTTCCTCAGGCCATCTACCTCATGAACAGTTAAATATTCCCCTACTGTGCAATTTAATGTGCAATACTTTCTCATACGCACTTGTACACAGCACCTTATAACAATATACAATGCAATACTTTCTCACACGCATTTGTACACAGTACCTTACAACCTGTATATTTATAACAAATGTGTACATACAATTCAACATCCAGATCTTTTTGACTAACTGCATCTCTGTTTAATGTTTAATGTTTATCACCTTTTTCTTTTCTCACACTTAATTTTGTGTTGTCACTTGTCACTTTATGTACACTGGAAGCTTCTGTTGCCAAAACAAATTCCTTGTGTGTGTGAAGCACACTTGGCAATAAAACTGATTCTGATTCTAACCGAGGCGTGATCATTGCTGGTTGAAAACTTTACCCAATACCCCTGCCAAGATGACTTGAAATACAGTCAATTTTTGTCAGCCTCTTAGAAGGCTTAACGTTTGGTTGCAAAAGTTAGCTGTGCTTCTTTTTCTCTAACAGGCTGCAATTTAAGTTAGACATGAGCTCCTAAACATGCAACAGGCTGGATTAACCTGTACCATAACATTCTTCAGAATGCAAATAGAGTGGTGTAAGAAACCTTCCATGGAAGCACCAAGCTCTCACAAACGCCAAAGCAATTGAACGACGAGAATGGCATTCGAACCCACACAGGCAGAGCACAGTGGATTAGCAGTCCATCCCTGCTGGAGGCTGGATTCACTTCATAACATCCTTCAAAATGGTAAGAGGGTGTAAAGTAAGAAACCTTTTAGAGCTGCATCAGGGCTCTCACAAACACCAAATCAATTGAACAACAAGGATGGGATTTGAACCCTACGTGTGCAAAGCACAATGGATTAGCAGTCCATCGCCTTAACCACTCTGCCACCTCGTCACATTACCACCTGCTTTCCTGATGGAGGCTGGACTGTGGCATGAATGTACATGTGGGTTTTTGCAGCTATTTTCGGTAAGATGACATTCAATTTTGCCATAACATACTTAGAAACAACAAGAGGTTGTGAGTAAGACACCTTGCAGGAAGCACCGGGATCTTTTAAGTGAACGACAAGGATGGGATTCGAACCCGCGCGTGCAGAGCACAATGGATTAGCAGTCCATCGCCTTAACCACTCAGCCACCTCGTCTCGCATGTAGAGGCTTTCCTGATGGAGGCTGGACTGTGGTGTATGTTTATGCAGCTAATTTCGCTAAATATTATATAAAATTTTGCCATAACATCCTTAAGACGCTGAGAGGTGCAAGTAAGAAAACTTAGACAGAAGCACTGGCCTCTCTCAAAACAGTGAAAATATGAGGATGGGATTTAAACCAGCACTTGCAGAGTACAACACACTAATTTAAGTAGTCAGCCATCTCATCACATGTAAGCGCAGCTTTGTGCTAGAGGAAGGATTAACTTTTAGTTAGATGAACGACGAGGATGGGATTCAAACCCACGTGTGCAAAGCACAATGAATTAGCAGTCCATCGCCTTAACCAGTCGGCCACCTCGTCGCTGGTCAGCAGGTCGCTGTGCGGGAAGCTGAAATTAGTTGTGTCCTGGGGGTTCTTACAAAATAGATGAAGTTAAAGGTTGTCATAATGAGCTTTTCAGTAGCTCTGATCAGTGCCCAGGTTTCAACAGGTTTCTTCTGGTTTTGTTGTAGAGAAACTAGACAGAATGCCTGAGTCTAAAAACGGCAGCACAGCTGACCCTGGATTTCTGTCAAAATTAGTTTCAGTGTCCTTGCATTGTTCGTTATCTTATCCCAATCCCTGTACAACCCAATAAATACATTTCAATCTCAACCATTTTCTTGAGTTAGGGGGAGACTGCAGACGTGGATCCAGGCAGATCTACGGCCCAGGCAGTTTTACGGCCCGGGCAGTTTTACACCCCTGGTATTCCTGATGCGTCCAGTAGGGGGAGGCAGTACAGTATTATTATAAGCCTCCAGAACTTTATCATCACCCCAAACCAAACGCGACATGATGATGTATGTTAAATACTTGTTTAAAACATTGTTTAGCAAATATGAAACTTAAGCATTTTTAAATTATATTAAGATCAATATGAGTGTGTGTCAATACGTAAACAAATTGGTGTAATACAATTCACATGCAGAAATGAAACAGCAGTGTGTTAGTTTGACTCAGTTTTAGCTAATTATGCTAAGCTAGCTAACGTTACATGTTCTACATCTCACTTTCTTAAGTAGGCTAGTTTTCTTTTACTTTTTTGTCTGTCTTTAGCCTGCATAAAGCCTTTCATGGTAAGATATTTTTCTAACCTGTTCTAATCTTTTTATTTGTAATAATTTAATATTTTAAATAATTGAATAATGCATTTTACAGCAACATTAGAATGTATGTAACTGTCCAAAAGAGAATTTAACACACCCACAAAAAATATAATATTAATTATATATATATATATATATATAATTACATTTTATTTTCACTTAATCTTGTCTCTCTTGAACTTGTAGAAGCTGTAAACACCCATCTATAATGTAATATAATATAATGTAAATTATATTTTCTTGTAGAAATTGTAGGAATTTCATCAATACGAAGCAATCAGAGTTTAACAGCGGTAAACAAATGCAACACATGCTGTTCCCTATACCACTGTCCATTCTGCACTACAAACTTTTATAAAAAGTTTTAGAAAAGTAAACTGGAAACTCATGTTCAGCTTCACTTTCCGAGTGCAGTCAATTACAATGGTAACATAATTTCAGAATAGTTTATATAATGTATATTAATTTATATATTGCAGTATAATTTTGATGTTAAATAGACATTTGATTTATGTTTTTGGTATTTTTAAAAACAGCATAATCAGTATTGTCAGGTCATGTTGCATACAAACAAACAAAACAAATATGTTGTGCTGGGAATTAAAAATTGTTACTATACTCAGCAAGGGAGAAGTTATATATATATATATATATATATATATATATATATATATATATATATATATATATATATATATATATATATATATATATATATATATATATAATAATTTATTTAAAGATATATATTTTCTCATAGATTATTCAATACACTAGCGTGGTCTGGGTTGTCAGCCAAATCTACACTACAACTACACTACATTATTCCTTCCTACATTATTTCTTAAATTTATATTGAAATATATCTAAACAAATCTTAAAATATAGTAAGTAATTTACTTACTTACTTAAAAGATCTGAAAATTGAATTTTAAATTATTAATTATTTTAAAATTACATTGCATTCAATTACATTTAACATAATGCAATCCTGTTCTAGTTTAAACAATTAAACTATCATATATCTATAAATACATAGAGACACTAACATGGCTATACAGTACATTTTTTATATATATTATCATGACAGTTTTCATTGCATATGCATACATATTGTTCATCACTTATTGTTTCAGAATTTTTATTGTAACAATTTGTTTCAAAGAAAGTAATTAAATATGTTAAATATGGGGAAGTCAGGATCACAATTTGTAGCTGCAAATAACAAAAGATAAATAATAATGACTTGGTCCTTTTAGTTATACCCTAAACTGTCAACATATCCTGGAAGATACAACTCATAAAATCCTTAAATCATAAATCAAATATAAATATATATATATATATAGTTTGATATGTTTTACATAGGTCCAGATAATATATAAAATGGCATGAAATGTTTTTTTTTTTTGCTTATCATTTTCTATTCCTTACTGTTTAAGGATTAAGATGTTTTAGATATTTGGACTAGAAGCAAGTCAGAAACTTTTAAGTGAGAAAAGGATTTTTGTAGAGTGTTTTTACAAAACAACTTTATTTATTTATTTTTCAGTAAGCGTGAAGACCGTAAAGAGCCCAACTAAACCAGCTCCTCCATTACGTTGACAAAAAAAAAACTCCTACATTTCTGTTGGTTCTCAATAATAATGGTATAGAAGTCAAAGCGGTCAGTAATAAGTGAATCTGCTGTTGTTTGTGGAGTTGTTTAATGATCCTCTGCTGAGACTGAAGGTGTTTTATTTCACTTGATTTTATTTAATGTTGTAACTGACGTCACTCTTTGTGTTTCTTGTTTCTCTTTCCTTCAGTGATTGTGATCATTACAGCAGGTGTTCATCAGTGTCTGAATTCACTCATTAGTGTTCATTAACTCTGTTAGGTGAACTATATTAGTGGACTAGTGTATGGAATAGTGAACGAGGGCACAAAGAGTGATTTCAAACACAGACTTGAAAACGTCGAATTTGAGCTCTGTTAACTCACAGTTTTCTGCTGTTGGTTACTTTCTCGAAAACAGAAATATTGGGTAACGCTTTCTTTTACAACCCGCAAAGTACCGCGTAAGTACAGTGAAATAACGGTGTACTTTTCTGTACCTATAGTATAAGTATAATGAACCTATGTGTAGGTATAAGGAAACAAACTGTAATGCTTGGATAATAAGGGGGTAACAACCAGATATTCAACACGTAAAGTACCGCGCAAGTACAGTGAAATAACGGTGTACTTTTCGGTACGTATAGTATAAGTATAATGAACGTATGTGTAAGTATAAGGAAACAAACTGTATATGCTTTGGTAATAAGGGGGTAACAACCAGATATTCAACACGAAAAGTACCGCGTAAGTATATTGAATTTACGGTGTACTTTTTTATAAATTGCAAAGGAACAAACCATAATGTTTGGGTAATAAGGGGGTAACAATATGATATTCAACACGCAAAGAACGTCGTAAGTATATTGAATTTACGGTGTACTTTTCTTTATTGTATACATGTAAAGAATGATGCAAGGGTGGTGACAACCTAATGCAACCTGCAAATGTACATGCACCTGCATAAGTACATTAATAATAGTACCCTTATTCAGGGTTTTATATGGGGTGTTTAATGAATAAAAGGTTTACAACCTGTGAAATTATGAAACCCATACTGTATTTTAAATCTGCAATTCAATATAAAAACAATTTCCATACGCAACTTACCTTATGAATGTTCACTCGTCGATCTCACCACAGCCAGCAATGTCTCAACATCACTATCAATAAATAACTTTGCATGATATAGACCTACCGTGAGGGTTCAATGCGGATTAAAACAGGCTAGCATCTTTACTGCTGTTTGCAAAAAAAAAAAAAAAAAAAAGGGGGGGGGGGGGGGGGGGGGCAACTGTTGCAATTCAGTGAATGTATAGTCAAAATAGTAAAAATGTTGTAATTTGGTCTTCAATCAAATAAAACTGCTGCTGTAGTTTTCTCTGTTCTTAGTGTTCAAGTAAACAGTAGTGCGTTGAACTTTAGCTTCTTCCCTCCTTCTTCCCTGTAGTTAAAGGGTAAATACAGCATTTGAGGGTTGTAAATTAAAGGTGCTGTATGTAAGTTTTTGACTTTTCTAAAGCATAAAAATACCATAATATGTTTGCAGATATTTAAGAAACATCCCAAGTGAACATACTTGTTTAACTGAAAAACAATGCTGAAGTCAGATATTCTGCTTTGAAAATGGTTTTTCCGTGCCGGAACGCTGTCTTTGTTTAGGTAAATTTAACCTGCAGAATGCCAGTTTAGCCAATTATATTTCAGCACCCCGGGTTGCCTTGTTGGAAAACAGCGTATTTCATTCAGAAAGGCTCTGAAAGCATGCGCCCGTGACCGAAATGGACAGTATCAGATGTCGAAATGAGACAGATTCAGTTCCACATGAGGTTATTAATTAGCAAATGATATAAATATTACGAGCGTAAACATTAGGCGAGCAGGTTACATTGTAATCTCGTGTCCAAACAACACGCAAACAGCAGTTTGGCTGTTTGCACCAGACGAAACACGATAAAAATGTAAATACAGCCATTCAGAAGCACAGAATATGCACTCACTCACGAAACGGTAAGGTTTATAATCTATTCAAACTCACATTGTTAGCATTTAGCACTGAATAAAACATACGAGGCTTACCTGAGGTGCACTGTCATAGGTTTCACATGTTGAGCTGTGAGAAATAGAAACCGTTTCTAATATCTCAATTCGAGGTGTTGGTTAGAACTAAAACTCCTTTTAATATGGAACATAATTCCTTCTATCGCGTGTCGTTGATTTTATTTAGAACACGGTTTAAATCACTCGCTCCTGTACTCAATCTCTGGCATCCCACGTGTGCGTTTATTTTGATCTAGGAGTGCAATACCTAGTTCAACCACTGGGTGTCAAACTTACATACTGCACCTTTAAAGTGAAGCATTGTTCCCTCCTTGTTCCCCCCTTGTTCCCTGTAGTTACACAGTACATACAGCACTTGAGGGAACAAGGAGGGAACAATGCTTCACTTTAATTTACAACCCTCAAATGCTGTATGTACTGTGTAACTATAGGGAACAAGGGGGGAACAAGGAGGGAACAATGCTTCACTTTAATTTACAACCCTCAAATGCTGTATTTACCCTTTAGGTACAGGGAACAAGGGGGGAACAAATACTGTATTTACCCTTTAACTGCAGGGAAGAAGGAGGGAAGAAGCTAAAGTTCAACGCACTAGTGTTTACTTGAACACTAAGAACAGAGAAAACTACAGCAGCAGTTTTAATTGATTGAAGACCAAATTACAACATTTTTCTATAAAACATCAGCTATACATTCACTGAAAGCGTTACCAAATATTACCCAGAATGCACTGTTTTTAACAGCATATTACTGTTTTAGTGAAAAAAAACATTATTTTACTGTTGAATCTGACCGTTTTTTAACAGCAATTTTTTAGTGTAGTCTGTGGTCACCCCCTGCAGAACCACTCCTTTATTGGGGTTGTCTTGCTAATTGCCTATAATTTCTTAGCTGTTGCCTATTGCATTTGCACATCAGCATGTGGAATTGATTGTCAATCAGTGTTGCTTCCTAATGCTGTGTTCACACTAGACGCAGAATCGTGCTATTCGTGCGTAAATAGACACATGAACATTTTGAGTTTAGTTGCTTCATTCGTGCATCAGATTCTCGTCATAGGCGGGGCTTCTGTCTACCCGGTGACTCTAGCTTCGTTGCTAAATGACTAACATAGATTTTATTGCGAGAATAGCTGTGTTTATGTGCTTTAGGAAGGCTGAAAACAGTGTATGTTTGTTTGGAGCCATTTCTCAGTCGACTAGGTCCTTTCAGAGGTTCACCAGCTCTGTGAGCTCATCAACTCTTTCAGTGTTTCTGCCTGAGCTAAGCCCAGTTTGGTGAACTGTTGTCCAGTGTCGGCAAGAGGATTTCCCCTCGGGACACCAACAACAGATGCTACGTCATAATCATGCCCCTACAAGTGCAACCTCCTGATTGGTTAACACGGCGCGAATGTCCGCTGAAGTTCAGATTTTCATCATTTAAATTCATTCAAACTTTGCACTGCTTCATTTGCATGTATTGCGTCATTCGCACGCATCACAGGATGTCTATTCGCATCTTTGCATTATCTTAATATGTAAATCACTTGTGCTTGATATTTCATCCACGTCTGGTGTGAACGCAGCATAAGTGGCTAGTTTGATTCAAGTGTGACTGACTTGGAGTTACATTGTGTTAAGTGTTCCCTTTATTTTTTTGCAGTGTACATATATACACCACACATATTGATATCCAGGGCTGAGTCTTGTTCCCTGTAGTAGCATCACCGTAAGCATTTTCCTGTATTGTCTAGCCTGTTTTTGACCCTTGTTTGTTTTTAATGTTTATGTTTGTTTTGCTTCCTGCCCAACCCCATTGCCTGTTATATCGACTACTCTTTGGATTATCTATATGCTACCATCTGCTCCTGTTTTGAACTTTGCGTGTCTGACTACACTTAATAAAATCTGCATTTAGATCCAACCTTTGTTGTCAACCCCCACCCACCTTTACACATTATACACACACACATACGTACATACATACATACATACATAAAGTAATTAAGTATTGCATCATGTAGAAACCTTAAAGGTGCAGTAGGTGATTATCTTCAGAAACATGTTTTGTTGTGTTGGTTGAAAGTCTCTTTACATTCCAACAGTAATAATTAAAGCAAATGATCTAAATGTATTTATAATTTTTTTATATTTATAAAAGTAAACAGGAAGAAGACACGTTCACAAGAAGGAGATTTAATCACACAGCACTCAATAGTACATTACACATGATCAATAAACATGCAGATGGGATGTGTGAATGTAATAACAACCAGGAGATGTATTGATGCACTGCCCAAGATATCACACACAAAGAAATAGACTATTCACACAGTTACACGAAAAACAAGTTGAACCAAACATAAAGAACATTTTAAAGTTGAGCACAGGTGATGTTTGTTTTAGCTATGTATATAACTTCTTGAAAGACACAGGGTTGAGCCACATAATTTAGTAGAGTGGTTATTAATCCCAAAATGGGTGTAATAATTGTATTTATATTTATTTAAAAGGTTTTTTTTTGTTTGTTTCACTATAAGAAATTCTGGGTTAGTTAACTCCTGATCCACACTCCAATCCAGAGGGTGGCAGTAATGCTCCAAAAAGCTGGTTGCCAACCGCCATAAAAACTACAAGAAGAAGAATGCTGCGTCCCAATCCACATACTATCCGTCCTAAATAGTATGTGAAAATAGAATTAGTCTGTCCCAAATGGTAGTATGTTGAAAAGAGTATGCCAAACATTCCCAGATGGTATACTAGTTAAGTGTAGAAGCGTCCATATTCCAACCACTGATATTGCCCACAGTACATTGCGCGTTGGACGTGAATTCGATTAGAACTACAAAACGCGGGTGAAAAGAGCAAACAAACTACAAACATGATGGATGCGCGAGACCAACTGTCAAGCAGAGAGGCTTTGGTAAAGCCTAGTTCACACTACAGGATTTTTAAGCCTGATTTGAGCCCGATTTGGAAGTTAACGCGCTTCCCGACGGCATATCAACATGAGCTGAATGGCTGTGTGTTCAGGAGCTGAACAGAAACGTCTGTGATTGGCCAGAATGGACATCGATGCACTCTCTTCATTCTGTGATATTTTATACAGTCATTGGTGTTAACACGGACAAGAGAGTAGGCTATATTAACAGTGGAACTAGAATTTTGTAACTATTAGAATTACCATACTGGTCATTCTGACATTTCTCACATCATATTTACATTCAAAACTTCTATTGCGATATTAAAATTAAGCTTTGAATGTCTATCATCATATTTTATGACACCAATACCCTAAAAATATGATCTTTTTGGTAATGCAGCCTATAAATATGTAATTAAGATACTAGAACACGCAAAGGTCTGGGCCTCGCTTTCATTTTCACTTTCAAAAAGGAGCTATTATTAGGCACAGAATATGCTGTTTTGAAAGATATATCTGAAGTAAATTTATGTTTTTGCTATCAGAAAGTTTTGTTTATTTTAACAGGAAGTTTTTTGCTATTTTAACAGTCACAGCGAAAAGTAGCAGACATGCATGCAGTCATTTTGACAAATATGGCATTTAAAGGTAGAAATGCTCAGTTCTTTTTTTGTTCTCAGTACTGTATTGTAATTTAAAAAATTAACAATGTTAGAAAGAAATACACAGATATTTAGGAAATGTCAGGGTGTTATAGATATGTTAGTTTAATTTCAAAGAGTTATAAAATTACAAAAATTAAACTCTCTGTGTATCTTTCCACTTGAACTTTGCAGATGAGTGATTGATCCGCTGATGCATCAGCTGACTGATGATGTTTTTAAATGCTTCCTTGAAAGCTTGAAACGCTGTCAGTGATGTCATCAGCACACAAGCAGCCAATAGTGTTCAGCTTTTTCTGACGACTCCTCCATCAAAATTTCATTGGCTGTGGTTTGGTTGCTTGACTGAGCTGTTGGCGAACGAGTTGTTTTCAGATCATGTAGTGTGTGACCCCCCTCTTGTGGATCATTAACGTAGTGTGAACACCACAGTGATTAAAAGATACAATATCAAGTTATATAGTGTGAACGGCACAGCGATCTGCCAATGTTTAAAATCCTGTAAAGTGAACTAGGCTTTACTGTGCATATTTTTGATACATGACAATAATTATTTTTAAAAGTCAATTGTTTTTCTTTTTTAAGAAATGTTTTGTTAAATAAAAAGTATATTATACAGCTATATTCAGCTTGTTTTGACACATTTAAAATTTGAGGCCAAAAAAAATCATTATTGTTTGGTGTTGTAACCAAGGATGGATGCTGACAACAGGATGCGGATCCAAATGCAGGTTTATTTAAAGGGATGGTCAGACAAGCAATGATCAGTACAGGAGCAAACAGATGTATGAGGACAATCCAGAGTCGTAGTCAATATAACAGGCAAAAGGTCACAGGGATGGCAGCAGACAGGCAGAAACAGAGAATCAAGGCGAGGGTCCAAACACGACAAAGACAAAACAAGGAAACGCTTAGAATTGACACTGTGAACAGATGAACAAGACTCGGCAATGGAGTAAGTGTATGTTCTGCTTATGTAGTGTGTGTAATCAGTTGTTGAGTGGCTTCAGCTGTGGGTGTAATCAGTGCAGATCTGGAACCGGTTGTGTGTGATGTCAGAGTCGTGCATGTATGGAAATGTAGTTCATTGAATGGCGGATATGTAGTCCAATAGTGAATGTAAACCAGCGATCTATGGGTAGAAGATCGCTGGTGATCGTGACAGAGCCCCCCCTCTAAGGAGTGGCTTCCAGACACTCCTATCATAGTTCAGGCGGGAGGTGGAGCGGAGGCGGAACAGGGGGAGGGATGGAGGGCCAGGACCATGCAGCGGAGGCGTGCCTGAAGCATGAAGCTGCGGAAGGCCCGGAGCGTGGAGCTGCAGAAGGCCTGGAGAGTGGAGCTGCGGAGGGCCTGGAGCATGGAGCTGTACAAGGCCTGGAGCGTGGAGTTGCGGAGGGCCTGGAGTATGGAGTTGGAGCTGCGGAGGGCCTGGAGCGTGGAGCTGCGGAAGGCCCGGAGAGTGGAGCTGCGGAGGGCCTGGAGCATGGGGTTGCGGAGGGCCTGGAGCGTGGAGTTGTGGAGGGCCTGGAGCATGGAACTGTAGAGGGCCTGGAGCATGGAGTTGGAGCTGCGTAAGGCCTGAAGAGTGAAGCTGCTGAAGGCCTGGAGTGTGGAGTTGCAAAAGGCCTGGAGCATGGAGCTGAAGTTGGTCTGGGGCTTAGGTTCAGCAGGCACAGGCAGTTCATATAACCCCCATGGATCAGGAGGCTTTGGTTCAAGGGGCAATGGCAGTTCATTAAACTCCAGTGGGTCAGGAGGCTTGAGTTCAGGAGATACAGGCATTTCATTTAACCCGAGTGGGTCTGGAGGTTTGGGTTCAGGAGACACTGGCAGTTCGTTTAACCCCAGTGGGTCTGGAGGCTTGGGTTCAGGAGATACTGGCAGTTCATTTAACTCCAGTGGGTCAGGAGGCTTGGGTTCAAGGAGCACTGGCAGTTCGTATAACCCCAGTGGGTCAGGAGGCTTAGGTTCAAGGAGCACTGGCAGTTCATATAACCCCAGTGGGTCAGGAGGCTTGGGTTCAAGGAGCACTGGCAGTTCGTATAACCCCAGTGGGTCAGGAGGCTTAGGTTCAAGGAGCACTGGCAGTTCGTATAACCCCAGTGGGTCAGGAGGCTTGGGTTCAAGGAGCACTGGCAGTTCGTATAACCCCAGTGGGTCAGGAGGCTTGGGTTCAAGGAACACTGGCAGTTCATATAACCCCAGTGGGTCAGGAGGCTTGGGTTCAAGGAGCACTGGCAGTTCGTATAACCCCAGTGGGTCAGGAGGCTTGGGTTCAAGGAGCACTGGCAGTTCATATAACCCCAGTGGGTCAGGAGGCTTGGGTTCAAGGAGCACTGGCAGTTCATATAACCCCAGTGGGTCAGGAGGCTTGGGTTCAAGGAGCACTGGCAGTTCTTTCAACCCCAGTGGGTCAGGAGGCTTGGGTTCAAGGAGCACTGGCAGTTCATATAACCCCAGTGGGTCTGGAGGCTTAGAGAAGTCACTCGGCTCTAGTGACTCTTGGAAATTATACGGCTTTGGCAGTCCTTCGTGGGACTGAGGTGGCGGCTCTGACCAGTCGTGGAACTCAGGTGGCGGCTCTGGCCATTTGTGGAACTCAGGTGGCGGCTCTGGCCTTTCGTGGGACTCAGGTGACTGCTCTGGCCTTTCGTGGGACTCAGGTGACAGCTCGGGCCTTTCGTGGGACTCAGGTGACTGCTCTGGCCTTTCGTGGGACTCAGGTGACTGCTCGGGCCTTTCAAGGAATTCAGGAGGATCTGGCGCCCGCCCTTCGGGGAATTCAGGAGAATCTGATGCTCGCCATTCAAGAGATTCAGAGGTTTCTGGCGCCCGCCATTCGAGGGATTCAGAGATATCTGGTGCCCACCATTCGGGGAATACAAAGGGTTCTGGCGGCGGCGACTCTGGCAGCTCTGGCGGCGGCGACTCTGGCAGCTCTGGCGGCGGCGACTCTGGCAGCTCTGGCGGTGACTGAGGATCTGGCAGCTCTGGCGGTGACTGAGGATCTGGCAGCTCTGGCGGTGACTGAGGATCTGGCAGCTCTGGCGGTGACTGAGGATCTGGCAGCTCTGGCGGTGACTGAGGATCTGGCAGCTCTGGCGGTGACTGAGAATATGGCAGCTCTGGCGGTGACTGAGGATATGGCAGCTCTGGAGGATATGGCAGCTCTAGCAGTGATTGAGGATCTGGTAGCGCTGGCAGTGACTGAGGATCTGGCAGCTCTGGAGGATATGGCAGCTCTGGAGGTGGCGGTGGCAACTCTGGTAGGAACAGCTCTGGTGGTGGCAGTAGCTCTGGCAACTCGGGTGGTGGTGGCCATTCTGGTGGCTCAGGTGATGGCATTTCAGGAACAGAAACAGGAACTATGGCAGGAACAGACTCGGAACATGAAGCCATCTTGTGAGCTGGTGGCAGATTGGCGCTTACCCATGCATGAGCTGAAGGTCTGGTGACGGCCATTTTGTGAGCTGGGGAACTGAAGGCAGCCCTTTTGTGATCTGAAGGACTGGAGACAGCCATCTTGTGAGTTGCAGGACTGACGGCGGCCATCTTGTGAGCTGGGGAACTGGAGGTGGCCATCTTGTGAACTGCAGGACTGAAGGCGGCCATCTTTTGAGCTGGGGGACTGGAGGTGGCCATCTTGTGAACATGAGGACTGGAAGTGGCCATTTTGTTAGCTGGAGGACTGGAGGCGGCCATCTTGTGAGTTGGATGACTGAAGGCGGTCATCTTGTGAGCTGGAGGACTGAAGGTGGCCATCTTGTGAACATGAGGACTGGAGGTGGCCATCTTGTGAACATGAGGACTGGAGGTATCCATCTTATGAGCTGGAGAACTGAAGGCAGCCATCTTGTGAGCAGGAGAACTGGAGACAGCCATCTTTTGAGCTGGAGGACTTGAAGCGGCCATTTTGTGAGTTGGAGGACTGAACTGATCAACTGGGGACAGGAGTATGGGTGATGCCAGCATAACAGCATTTATGGAGGGAACATCAAGCCCCCTTGCCGGCGGGTCTTGCTGTCTATTGCCCTCCCCCAAAAAACATTTAGGGGTCTCCTCCACCTCACCTACGGTGAAGGTTGACCCAATGGCTCGTAAGGCCACATCTAGGGCTTGCTGGAAAGACCCCCGAGGACCATAACGGATGAGGGTGGATTTCAGTGGTTCATTCAGTCCATTATAGAAAAAATCAATAAGTATACAGTCCAGGATAGTGGTATCATTGGCAATGTCCAGAAAATAAATAATATGGTCCTCGAGGGAATTCATACCTTGCCTTAACCTGACGAGACGTACTGCTGGATCCATGTTGTGGCCGAGTCTTCTGTAACCAAGGATGGATGCTGACAATAGGATGCGGATCCAAATGCAGGTTTATTTAAAGGGATGGTCAGACAAGCAATGATCAGTACAGGAGCAAACAGATGTATGAGGACAATCCAGAGTCGTAGTCAATATAACAGGCAAAAGGTCACAGGGATGGCAGCAGACAGGCAGAAACAGAGAATCAAGGCGAGGGTCCAAACACGACAAAGACAAAACAAGGAAACGCTTAGAATTGACACTGTGAACAGATGAACAAGACTCGGCAATGGAGTGAGTGTATGTTCTGCTTATGTAGTGTGTGTAATCAGTTGTTGAGTGGCTTCAGCTGTGGGTGTAATCAGTGCAGATCTGGAACCGGTTGTGTGTGATGTCAGAGTCGTGCATGTATGGAAATGTAGTTCATTGAATGGCGGATATGTAGTCCAATAGTGAATGTAAACCAGCGATCTATGGGTAGAAGATCGCTGGTGATCGTGACAGGTGTGGTCAGAGATAAATTTGGTAAATCCTTAATTTTGAGTTCTGAAAAGTCATGTAAAATAAAAACTGTTTGCAGTATAACACTATGAAACCAAGACCCATTTGCTCATACACGACACACAAAACGTGAAATGAATGAGGAGGCATGTGGACAAAACACACAATCTAAATCAAGTCATTTTAGCATGTCAAAGTCATATTTTTGTAGATTGCAGAGTAGACTGCTATGACCACAAAAGAAGGAACTCCATGAATAAACCTCTGGTTTGTGTAGGTTCTCTGTCCCGGGCATACCTTTCTATTACTGTGCATGTCAAAACAAACAGTTAAACAGAAGCATTAAATATGTTGTTTTATTATAACAATCAAATACACTGAATAATAAAAAAAGCATGGATATCATCCTGTGCAATGCTTTATAAGTGTTTGTATGTGTCAAATATAATTTGACATTTTCTTGCAGGCAATTTGTTATTCCAATGAAGGATGACTTTTTAAAAGTTTTGCACAATTGTGCTTTTCTTGACACTTGAATGTCTTCCCAGAAACCTCCCAGTTGTCAATGGGTAATTGCAGTTCAGAGAAGTCATGGCATCTTAAAGACAATAGAAATTAATTATTAATAATTGAACTTACATTTCCATTGGTATTATGACAAAACTAAAATTGTTGGTTAAAAATGCTTTTTATGACTTACACAACACCAACATTCCAGGAAGGCTTTGAGATTTGGGGAGAAGGGCATTTGGGTGCATCACATACAAACATACTTTCTGTAGCATGAATGTAATCAAGGCAACAAACAACAAAGTCATCTTCTGTTCCAAAAGCATCCCATCGATCCTTTCCTTCAAATCTCTCCATTCCCTTTAGCCATAAGATCTTTCCCTGAGACCACTGGCCTGCCAAGAACTTTTGATGAACCTCAAGCAATGTATCTATCCACTTGTCTTTTGTTTTAACTTCCTCAACTTCGTAAAGAATGAGTGGCCTGTCCCTGAATGTTAGGTGCATGATGTACAACAGGTTGTCAATGGTACATGTGTTGGTTAGCGTCAAAGAGCGACCTTCCAGCTGTCCATGACCAGACCATCGAGGAGATGTGAAAGATTCTTCCTTGACTTCTTGTGTCTTTGGGGGGTTGTAGTATTTGGATGTTTTTTTGTGTGTGTCTTTCTTCTCCATTTCTCCTCCTGACTCAGTGTTTGGTCAATTTCTTCTATTTCTTTGTCCTCAGTAGTATTTTTTCGGATTGCAGTTATCCGAATACCACGCAGGCAACCAGAGATGAGTTTGTGCATTACCTGTATGAAATCTCCTGGCCGCCTGTGTAGTTTGTTTTTCAAGACTATTGTTTTTGTTGTCCTAAACCAATTTTCGGCTGTTGCGTTGGTGTCACGAGTCTGGCCAAGGTGTTTTAGCATGATGCCTGTCCAAAGGGGAAATGTTCTTATGTATGACCTAAGCACATTAATCAAAAGTGGGCAGTGGTAGGGATTCGAGGGAGCTACAAAGGTTTTGTTTCGAATGTTTTCTACTATCTGAGAGGATAGATTCAAACACTTAAACAAAGGGGGAGTCATTCCTGATGGTCTTTTGTGATGTCGCTGCATAGAAACCCTTCTCTTCCACTTCTGAGACTTCCCAATCTACAACAATGGCCTGGTTTTGAATGGCATTTTGCTGATTTTTTAGACTATCCTGGCAGCATGCTGTTTATTCCTCTGTAAAAACAGTGAAAATGTCCCTAACCAGTGCTTGAATCTCCTGTAGTGTTGTGGGATTCTGCATCAATGCCATCGAGTAAATGAAAAGCTGTTTGGTGGGTTTTGATGTTTTTATACCGGCTACTTTGCAGCAGAATATTTTGAGCATGTGTGCTGCACAAATGTGCACTACAGGGAATGAACAATGTTCTTTGCCCTCACACACCAGAAGACACCGCTGCAAGTATTTGTGTATTGTTTGCTGGCAGAAAGCCTGTACACATGCATGGATTATTGCCCGGCTGAAATCAGTTTCAATTTTGTCCGGTTGTAGGTGTTTTTAAACATTCTTAAAAAGTCCTGTGAAAGACATGTTAGGCAGTGCTGAATGGATGGTGTGCTCTGGTCAGATGAGAGCATTTCAGCAACTGGAACAACTGTTGACCCTGTTGTTGATGTTGCACAAGAACAAAGGGCATAGTACAGTACATGCTTAACATTCCTTGGATTAGCAACAACTGTTCCTGTTGCATCCAGGTATAAGCGAAGAGTGCCTTTTTTTTGAAAGTTATTTAAAAGTTGTAGTTGATCAGTTGTGTACATGTGAGTGATGAATGGGGAAAGTGCCACAAACTGCAGATAATAATGGTTTAGATGACTGAACTCATGGCTAAGGTCTTGTTCTTCTTGGATTTTCATGCAATCCTGAAAAGGGTTTGTGTCTATTCTGTTTTCAAGGTTCTTTTCCCTGGAAATCTTTTGCAGTACTGTGAGTGGAGGTACCTCGTTTGTGTTTCCCTCAATTAACTTTTGCTCATTAGCAGCAGCATTTTTTTTTTTGGTGTGAAGATGAATGGGTGTGAATATAGCCAACTTGCCCTTTAGTGCTTCCCTTTCACTTGCACTGGTACGGTTCAGAATGTAAGCTCTTTGGAATGGTCCACTTGGCCTGACACTTGTACAGTAACCATAACAAAGTTAGCATTTTCCTTGGGTTCTTCCAAAATGAACAAATTAAACTTTGTGCATCCAGGAAATTTACAAGTGGCCTTTCCATGCCAATATGGACAAAGTCTTTTTCTTGATTGCATTTTAATTGCTCTATAGGGTAACATACAGTGGATGTGATGTAAGGAAGAAAGCTGTTGAAATTGAACAAATGAGACCTGTAAACAATCTAAGCTATGCAGAGGCAGTGAAGAAGGTCCAAGAACAAAGGCCAAGGGGAAATACTCAAAAAACAAAAGAAATAGTGAGAAAAGAGGATGACCAAGTAGAAGTACAACACTGACACTGGATAAGCTGATTTTGTTCATTGCCTATGTAATTAACTGTACTGATCAAGTCAAACACAAAACCGAGAAAATAGAAATAATTTTGAAAGGAGCTGAAAAGTTTTTTGGAATAAACAATATATCATGGGAGGTAATCAGTAACAGACTGAAAGCAGAGGGTACACTGTTAAAAATTGTCCCATTAAAAAACAGTAAGTTACTGGCAGCTGCAGTTGCCAGCAATGTACTGTTATTTTACAGTATGTTGCTGTAAAAATACATGGACTACATTGATATACACAATACTCAAGTGAACTCATTTTGTTCATTGAAAGCAACTGCCTCAAATTGGCCAACTTCTGCATGAGTTTATGAAGTAATGTGCTATATATGCTTAGAAGCATACTTATAATGATAACTTATTTTAGTTAATTAGAAAAGTTCCTTTGAAGCCAAATGTCTTAAATTTCACAGCAGCACACATACAATTTTGCATTTTTTTCAAGATTTTAATTTTTTTTTCAAATTTTTTATTTTTCAAAAATTTTATTATTTTTTCAAAATTTTCATTATTTTTCAAAATTTTTATTATTTTTCAAAACTTTAATTTATTTCAAAACTTTTATTATTTTTTTTTTAAATTTTATTATTCTTCAAAATTTTTTATTATTTTTCAAAACTCATTTTTTCCCAAACTTATTATTTTTCAAATGTTTTATCATTTATGAAAATTTTCGTTTTTTCAAAATGTTTATTATTTTTCAAATTTTTATCATTTCTGAAAGTTTTCATTTTTTTCAAAATTTTTATTATTTTTCAAAACTCATTTTTTTTCAAAACATTATTTTTCAAAAATGTTATGATTTATCAAAATGTTCATTTTTTTCAAAATTTGTATTATTTTTCAAAACTTTTTATTTTTTTTCAAAGTTTTTATTTTCAATTTTTTAATTATTTTTCAAGATTTAAATTTTTTTCAAAATTTTTATTATTTTTCAAAATTTTATTATTTTTCAATTTTTTTGTTATTTTTCTAAATTTTAGTATTTTTCAAATTTTTATTATTTTTCTAAATTTTCATTATTTTTCAAAATTTTATTATTTTTCAATTTTTTTATTTTTCAAAACATTTTTTTTTCAAAACTTATTATTTTTTATTATTTTTCAAATTTTTTATTATTTTTTAAGATTCATTTTTTTTTCAATTTTTTTTATTTTTCTAAATTTTCAAAATGTTATTTTTCAAATTTTTTTATTATTTTTCTAAATTTGAGTATTTTTCAAAAATTTCATTTTTTTTCTAAAATTTCATTATTTTTCAAAATTGTATTATTTTTCAAAACTTACTATTTTTTTTAAAATTTTTTTAGAATTTTTCAAAACTTTCATTTATTTCAAAACTTTTATTTTTCAAAACTTTTATTATTTTTCAAAATTTTCATTATTTTTCAAAATTTTTATTATTTTTCAAAATTTTAATTTATTTCAAAACTTTTATTATTTTTTTAAATTTTATTATTCTTCAAAATTTGTATTATTTTTCAAAACTCATTTTTTTCCAAACTTATTATTTTTTAAAAATGTTATTTTTCAAAATGTTCATTTTTTCCAAAAAAAATTTATTTTTCAAATTTTTTATCATTTATGAAAATTTTCATTTTTTCAAAATTTTTATTATTTTTCAAAATTTTTATAATTTCTGAAAATTTTCATTTTTTTTTTCAAAATTTTTATTATTTTTCAAAACTCATTTTTTTCAAAACTTATTATTTTTCAAAACTTTTTATCATTTATCATAATGTTAATTTTTTTTCAAAATTTTTATTATTTTTCAAAACTTTCATTTTTTTTCAAAATTTTTATTTTCAATTTTTTAAATTATTTTTCAAGATTTTAATTTTTTTCAAATTTTTTATTATTTTTCTAAATTTTTTTAAATTTTATTATTTTTCAAATTTTTTATTATTTTTCAAAATTTTAGTTTTTTTCAAAATTTTTATTATTTTTCTAAATTTTCATTATTTTTCAAAATTTTTATCATTTCATTGTTTACAGTCAATTAGATAGTGCTAATGTTGTTTTGAAGTCATAATTGCATGCTAATTCTGATCAAATATTCAAAGTAACATGGTAAACAATATAGAGACTTCTGAATGAACGAATGTGTGAATATAAAACCAACTTTACCTCTATCCTCTGAAGTCTCTATATTGTTTAACATGTTACTTTGAATATTTGATCAGAATTAGCATGCAATTATGACTTCAAAACAACATTAGCACTATCTAATTGACTGTAAACAATGTTGTACTTTGATAGTCTTTGTCTGCTTATATGATTTCCCTATTTAGAATTTGCAAAGAATACTTCTCTGAAATTATATTATTAAGGAGAACGTCTGAATATCCGAATATAAAACCAACTTTACCTCTATTATCAGAGGTGGGGGCTTTGGGAGCTTGAGCCCCTGCCCTTTTTTCTGGCAAAGTCTAGATTGGATATGCGGCTGGCCGGAAGTGCGATATGCACATTAATATAGCGGATTTTTTTTTTATGACACTATAATAATTAATATTTTACAGTACTGTGACGGTTGGGTTTATAGTGTTGGGGTGGGGGTTAGGCGTTAAAAATACAATTTATTGGGTAATTTAATAGATAACATAAATAATACTTGGTACAACTACTGTTTTTAGGTTACTGTGACGGTTGGGTTTAGGGTTGGGGTGGGGGTAGACGACAATAAAAGGGAAATTCAATAAATAACATAAATGATTCTCTTTAACTTCCGGCCGCAAACGTATTTGTTCTAGCAACAACCCTTTTTTCTCCTGGAGAGAAAGTGCCCTTTTTGTCCTGGGGATATTCATTATTTTTAAATACTAATAATAATATGTGTATAAGTTAATGCGTGATCTATTTAAGGACAGCTTTCCCTGTCAGACAATAAAAAAACTAAATTTTAAAGTATATCTTGTCTAGCCGCTTTAAGCGGCGATTTGGAAAGAAAAACCACATGCGAGGCGAATGCTCTAACGAAGACTCTATTTACATTGTTACTCTATTCTCAAGAGTGAGGTGTTAACAGTTGAGTAACGTCTATCAGCGCTTATGCTAACTCCTGCATCCGGGCCATAGCTTTACAGTCTGGCCCATACACACACTGCAGACGGAGTGTGTTTAAAGCATACATTACTAGCTGACCTCCGTTACGGCAGCACGATATGCCGATGTAAATTTATCCGTCATTCATCTTGTGTGAACGTGAGTAACGGTTAACAAAAGACTACCTGAGGCTCAAATTTAACGTCAGCTATTTATCCAAAAGTTCAAAGGCAAATAGGCTATTTTGTCTTGCTAACATCCTCCTGATTAACAACCATGTAATAAGTTAGCTAAAGTTTAGCCAGGGCAATATCATAGGCATACAGGCTAATGCAAAATGGAGAAACGACAGATAGTGAAAATATTGCTCTCTCGTTTTTGCAGTCATTTATTCTGAATATATAATGTCACCTGAAGCTATAAAACATGTACATATAGGCTAGCTATGGAAGTCAGTGGCTATCAGTGTGTCCTACATTCTTCAACATATTTTATTATTTTGTTCAACAGAAAAAAATACTCAAACAAAACTAATAGATTGAAAAGGGATAGTTCACCCAAAAATTTACATTTACTCACTCTCAAGTGGTTCCAAATCTTTGTCTCTTTATTTTGTTGAACACTAACGAATTAAAGATTCATTCATTCATTTTATTTTCGGCTTAGTCCCTTTATTAATCCGGGGTCGCCACAGCGGAATGAACCACCAACTTATCCAGCACATATTTTATGCAGCGGATGCCCTTCCAGCTGCAACCCATCTCTGGGAAACATCCAAACACACTCATTCACACTCATACAGTACGGACAATTTAGCCTACCCAATTCACCTGTAGCGCATGTCTTTGGACTGTGGGGAAAAGCGGAGCACTCGGAGGAAACCCACGCAAACTCAGGGAGAACATGCAAACTCCACACAGAAACGCCAACTGACCCAGCCAAGGCTCGAACCAGCGACCTTTTTGCTGTGAGGCGACAGCACTACCTACTCCGCCACTGCGTCGCCTGAATTAAAGATTAAAAAAAGATATTTTAAAGAAAGCTATAAACTTGAAATCATTTATATTCAGAGTAGGAAAAACAAATGAAGTCAATGGTTACAGGTTTCCTGCTTTCTTCAAAATATTATTTTGTGTGTTCAACAGAAGAAAAAAAGTCAAATAGGTTTGGAACAAGTAAAAGGTTAGTAAATGGTGACAGAATTTTCAGTTTTGAATGAACTATCCTTTTAAGGGTGAGTATATGGTGAATTTAGGGTGAAATCTCCTTTAATATATTTTATTTGTTAAGGTACAATTATTATTATTATTATTATTTAATAAAAAGTGCCCTTTTTTCTACTTGAGCCCCTGCCCCTTAAAAGGTCTCTACATGTCCTTGGAGCAAACAATAAAGTAAATAAAACAAACAAAAGAATTAAGAACATTTCTGAATAAAGTTTGAACAAAGTAACAGAAATGTGTGTAATAAGTGTTTTAATGAAGGTTTAGTTTATTAAACAGCATAATGTCATTCCATTCTAAGTATTCATCACTATATATAAGAAATGGAGTAACGTTACTAGTTTTAATCAGCTCATTTGTGGCTCATTGTTTCTTGCTCAGACTTACTCTTTTACCTGATTTCTTCTTGTTAATGACTCTCATATAAAGAAACTGTTGAAGCAAGTGTTGAAGAGAAGTTATTTTGTTTCTGTTCATTGTTTTATTATTTTAAACAGGACATTTTTATTGTTTTGTTCATTTTAAACAGGATAAAGTGTCCAAACACAGAGAAAAACTCCTGCTGAAGCGACTGATCTCCACACTGTTATAAAGATGGCGTTTATTAAAGAGGAGAGTGAAGATGTGAAGATTGAAGAAACATTCAGAGTCAAACAGGAAGATCTGCAGGAACAAACAGGTTAATTTTCATTCTCAAAGACCAACTCAGTCATTTGATCCTCATTCAGATATATTTTAATAATAAGAATACTAAATTAAATCCATCTTGCAGCCCTGAGTGTGCTGCCTAGTTCTCCTAAACGCACATAAGCACTCATTGAAAGACAGGAATGAGTTTCTTTCTTCACTTGTTCTCATGTCTTTTGTCATTCGTTTTATGCATCTCCTGTTTTCTCTACCTTCTTAAGGTTATTGCTTTTCTTGTTCTCCTATTGTTTTTAAAGCATCCTTAAGCACTGGCGCTATATATATATATATATATATATATATATATATATATATATATATATATATATATATATATATATATATATATATTAGTTTAACTGAGCTGACGATATTTGGCCTACAGTATTCTCATAGAAGAAATCTTTTTTAAACAAGTCTTCATTTTCCTTTGTTCATGTTTTGCTACCCAATCTGGCCAAAACCCAACAATCATTTCAATAAAACTTTAAACTTTTTATTAAAAACGGTCATTTTAACATTATTTATCATAATGGTTTAATTATTTTCCTTACAATAACATTTGTTTAAACGTGCTCCATGTATTTACTGCTGAGGACATCGACCTGGACAGATTGTTGTGCATAGATTTAGTTTATTCTAGTTTTTAAAACTTTTAAAACATTTGTTCATTTTTTATTTTAAAGAAAGTTTATGTTGAAAAAAATAAAGTGTATGGATACAAGTAAAGCTTGCTGTTTTTCCACAATATTTAAAACCTTTTGCTAAGAAATATCTAAAATATTAAATTTTTTATTATTCATTTATTATTGTATTATTAAATGTATTAAATTATAATATTTTTTTGATAGGACAAATCATTTAATTCATAATGGTCCTAAAAAATGTCTTAAAAAGTCTTACATTTAACTTGGTGAAACCTGCAGAAACCCTGGTTTAAAGTATGTCAAAAAACCTGGATGCCCCCAATTTTAAACATGCTGAATGAAATGGACACTGAAATAATTAATTGTTATAAAACATTGTACAGTATTCTAAACTATATGATGATGTTGTGGGACGACGTGAGACAAAATTAACAAATTACAGTGGAACAATAACGTTTAGCATTGCACTGACTACAACTGGCCAACAAACTAGTCTAAAAATGACTTTTGCTGCTTAAGAAATGGATTACAGCATCAGAAATTCTCTGAATATTGACCTTATTCTTCATCTACCAGCAGGCGCCGTCATTGTAATCTTTTAGCTTGAGACTTTTATTTAAATAATGAATTTTTTGATCCTAAAAGCAGTGTTATGCTGCTTAGGCATGGGACGATAACCGTTTTCAAGGTATACCGCGGTTTGAAAAAAGTCGAGGTTTTAAAACTGCCAGCATTTTCTGCATTACCATGCCTACGGTATATGTGCGTTTTTTTACTTTTTGTTTTAAGTTTTTCAGGACAACAGTATCTCCAGGAGAAAAGATATCCAAAGGTGCCGTTTTAAATTGTAAAGAAATCTGTGTTTCTGAAACAAATGAGGACAGCAGAAGTCAATGATTCAATTGAATGATTAAAGCTACGGTCACACTGGACGCGAATGCGTCAGACCGGAAACGCAGGGTCATGCGTCAGAATTCGCAGGTTGCTGCAGTGCAAAGTTCAAACTTGGTGAACTCTGACCTGCAAATCGCATCACTCGACTGCTTGAGATCAATCCAGGATCAAAACATGACCTCTCTGAACAGAAATTTAAAACATGGAGCAATCGCTCGCTTTATTAATGTCTAATCATCTTGTTTAATCCCGCCCCTTTTCCCAGCGCCGTACGACAGAATTTCGCAAGCTCAAACTCTAGTGTGACCGCAGCTTCAGCCTGACATGTTTACTGCTGGGCAACGCAGTGGCGCAGTAGGTAGTGCTGTTGCCTCACAGCAAGAAGGTTGCTAGGTCGCAGGTTCGAACCTCGGCTGGGTCAGTTGGTGTTTCTGTGTGGAGTTTGCATGTTCTCCCTGCGTTCACGTGGGTTTTCTCTGGGTTCTCCGGTTTCCCCCACAGTCCAAAGACATGCGGTACAGGGGGGTATTCCAAAAAGCTGGGTTAACTTACCATCTGCTAAACCCTGAACTCTCGGTTAATTAACCCAAAACCTACTTATGGTGAGTATGTCGGTTCCAAAACAGCTGAAGATAACCGCCTGTTAATGCACGCGCACGGCACATAACTTAAGGCATTTTCAGCAGATTGCCGAATTCACGAGTCACCATAGAAAGTCACGGTGAGAAAAAAGGGCAACGCACTTTATAGAGGCGGAGTTGGAGGTTTAAATGCTGGCGTATGAGGAATTAAGGCCGACTATAAAGAAAAAGCAATACACATCTGCATCAACGAAGGAAATAAATATAAGATAATAAATAGATTTTAAAAAATGATAATAGAAAATTCATTAGTTTAATAAATGACACATGCCACCCTCCCTTTAATGAAGAATTAAATGTAGGCTAACTTTAACATCCTTTTTGAGTATGTTGTGTAACCATTCATGCATTTAATTGTCCTGCCATTATTTTTTATATTTATATTTATTTTCATTATTATTTTATATATATATATATATATATATATATATGTATGTATGCATGTATCAATTAGTGACAGAATAAAATTTATTGTTTTGGTCAATTTTGACAGCTGTTTGGGGGATTTTTTATGAGGCCAAACTCTTTCTACTTTGCTGTAGGCCTATACTGAAAGGCTGAATATGTTAAAGCCTACCTAATCACTGTAGCCTGACGGATGGACAAATACAATTAAAACTTTATGAATAAATAGGATATCTTGTATGATACTTCTGCATGATCCAAATATAGTATTATTTGATACATTTTTAAAGTTTCCATTACGTTTGGGCATGAAATCCACGCTGAATCCACCCTTCTGATGGGATCAGTTTAATTCAGATTTTTTGGACCAAAGGGATCCAAATCCTACAAAAAAGGTTTGAAAAACCCAAACTACAGGTTTGATCCGGATCAAAACCAAGATTGGATTACGTGATCTAATCCAATTATGTAATCTGTTTTTTTCTTGTGAAAAACCCATTTTCAAGATTTGATCCAATCCGTTATCCAAAATCCTAGTGGATTACTTTTGAAAAACCAAGCCCTGGTTTAAACTCTGAGTTTTCGGTTTCAGAATAGCTGATCTGAGTTGGGTCAATCAACTATGAGTAGACCAACTCAGAGTTAAGCGCGCACACCGTGACTATAAAAAGGCATTATCAATGGAGCGCAGATATTACAAGTGATCATGGCAACATCTGAAAAAAAGAGACCAGCATTTCTTTCTCTAGCTGAACTTGATGTGCTCATGCAAAGTTATAGCAAATATGACCATATATTTAAAAAAGCAACACAGAGACAGTTAGCGTGGGAAAACATAGCTGCTCAAGTTAATGCGTAATTTTACATCTAACGAATTTAAATATTTACTTATAATAAAAAAGTAAAGTAATGTGTGATGTTTATAAAAAATTTTACACACGTTCCCACTTTTATACACGTTGATCAGTTTTAATAGATTAAAAAGTGCACTTGTGTGTCTGCCTCTATTATTGATCAAGTGGTAGAGGTTGATATGACATTTAGAATGTAAGCGGAACTAACAAATATTTTTTAGAACGAGTAATAATCCCATTAATCTAGTTACAGTACATGTCGAAGGTCAGTGAATTTAAGCTAATTATTCATTAAAAAAGGACAAGCCATTCTCGTACGTGACTTTGTTCTTTGTGTGACTGAAATGTAGGCAATAGCTATGTTTCCATCCAAACATATTAATTAAATTTATGTGCAAAACTGAAATAACGCATAAAAGATGTGCGAATAAAGCAGCGTTTCCATCCAATGAATCAAAGAGAACAAAATCGTCACTTCCTGATAAACTGGTGCCAAATATCAACAGTAAAACAGAATTTACTGCAGTAGAAGAAGCTTTTCTTTATTTAACAGGCTAAATGTACTTGCGCCTCAGAAGACAATTGACACACAATGAACAAGTGGTGGCGTTTGAAGCCATGAGACGCAGAGAACAGACGCTCTTGACACGCTCCAGTCGCTCTGGAGGTAATTAATAATATACATTAATACTGAAACAGTTAAGGCGTTTTAGAATGACCAAAACAACATTTAAGATGTTTTACAATGTGCTCAGCCTGCTGGTTTATCTATTCACACACATTTTCATCGTCATCTCTTATAACAAACCTTTTTTTAATGCACATACTGGAATTTGTTCAGTAAAAGGGTTTTCATTTTCAGTTTATGCGCATCTTTTCTTATCGAATAAAAGTTTATCCTACTCTGTTATTATGCGCATGTTTTTTATGCGTATTTTCAAAAAGTGTCTTTTCACTTTTCAGCTTTTGATGAAAGATTTTAAGACTTAATGAAGACTAATGTTTTTTTTATTCATTTCAGACCTAATTGAAGAGAATGAGCGGAGTAATGAGGAACACCATGTCAAACTTGAGGAAAAAACTAACTTACAGACTGATGGTATTTTGAAAAGGAGAGACAAGAATCGTTTCACCTGCACTCAGTGTGGAAAGAGTTTTGGAAGAAAACGTTATCTTAAAATTCACATGAGGTTCCACACTGGAGAGAAACCATTCACATGCACCCAGTGTGGGAAGAGTTTCAGCATATCATCAAACCTTAATCTACACATGAGGATCCACACTGGAGAGAAACCATTCACATGCACTCAGTGTGGGAAGAGTTTTATCCGCTCATCATCCCTTAAAATACACCTGATGAGCCACACTGGAGAGAAACCATTCACATGCACTCAGTGTGGGAAGAGTTACAGACAATTATCACACCTTAATTACCACATGAGGATCCACACGGGAGAGAAACCATTCACATGCACTCAGTGTGGGAAGAGTTTCAACTGTTCATCACACCTTAATAAACACATGATGATCCACACTGGAGAGAAACCATTCACATGCACTCAGTGTGGGAAGAGTTTCAACCAATCATCACACCTTAATAAACACATGATGATCCACACTGGAGAGAAACCATTCACATGCACTCAGTGTGGGAAGAGTTTCAGCAAATCATCACACCTTAACCTGTTGCCGTTCCGATGTAGCGCCTGCGGTACATCACATGTTACAGACAGCAGTACATAGGAATTTAAGGAAAATATAGCGGCTCTCTGCAAACAGACTATACATGTCATATATCTTTTGAAAGCTGAGATTCTTGTGATTAAAACGATCCCAACCATTTTAAGACACAGTGAACACAGCGGACACAATTAGTGTCTCTGTCAAACTGCTAACAACCAAAGAATCAATTGCAAAACTGAATAAACTCACATTTTATGCCTCCAGTCTGTCCACAGATCCATAGCAGCTCAACAAACAGGCTGTAATTACACTGCAAAGGATCCAGCCAATTCAGTTCAGTGAAATATTTAGTCCACAACAGATTTATATGTTGATAAATATCCACGGTATGCGCCGCTATCATTTCAAACTAATCGCCGGAGCAATCAAATCTAAAATGCGTTCGGTAGTGTAGTGTCTTTTCAGACAAAAACATTATAATATTTTGACAACAAAATGGCTGGTGACCTTTGCACTTTTGATTGACGTGTCATTTCAACCAATAGTTGCTTCTGCGAGATGTCAATAGCCGTCAATATCCAAGGACCGCTTGTGATGCGAAATGGTCCCGCCCTCGCTTTGACGGTCAACTGATCGATCCAATTGCAAATGACTTTGAATAACACTGCCTTATCTGATATCCAATAAGCATCTGAAAAGATTGATATGCCGCTTGAGTGGGAAATTACAACCTATCAAGCATAGAAGTCTGTTTATAAAGCGTCATAGTGATTTGTGCGTCCGTGCGTAAAGAGCGTTGCGAGAGAGCTTACGATCATTGCAAGTTGGTTGGAGGTAAAAATGTCAAAAAAAACGAACAAAACAAACTTCTCTCTTGAAGAAGTTGTGGAAAAATGTACTCAGCGTGACAGTGATGAATCAGGAGATGACATTTCTGATGAATGGAGCGATGTTTCATCTGTTGACTCGGTTGCAGAGGAGATGTTTTTGGATGGAGGAGACGTCACTCTTGACACGTAAGTGTTTATAACAAAAAAATGTATATTATAATTATATAATTGTATTTTTATTATTGTATGTTATATTCAATGATACGTATTAGAGGTCTGCTTGCCGACTAGATTTCTTGGGCCGCGGAAATAAATTTCTGAATAAAACGCGGTAGCAGTCGCGCGCGCGCGAGAGAGCTCGTATCCACAGTGGTGTTTTTTTTTTCTCTCTCTCTCTCTCTCTCTCACTCTCTCTCTCTCTCTCTCCTCTCTCTCTCTCTG